>RJWM01029196.1:0-24712 GCA_004363535.1 Dasyprocta punctata
CCCGCCGGGAAATGACGACGACCTGTCCACGCCCCCATACGATGACAGCTTCCACTCCCGTTTCTATATAAACCTTGAACATTTCCGCAATAAACGAAGACTTGATCGGATACTCGTCTTGTCTTCCTTTCTCTCTCCCCAGCCTTGCCCTCCCCCATCTCCATGCCCTCTCCTCGAGACCCCCATTTCTTTTAGGACCTGCAGGCAGGTTCAAATAGCGTTAGCATCTATTGTATTTCAAACTTGAAGTATTACTCTAATTGTTATGAGATGATGACTGTAATAGTGCTATTCCTTCTACATTTAGCATATTCTGACTACGCTTTTCAGCATTGCATTGTAAAGAAAATATTTTCTTTTCTGTATATTCATGTATATCAGTGTGTATTCATTTACTCCATGGATTATAGTCTCACTGGGGGGTAAGAGTTTCAGTATATTAATTTGAGACAAATAATTCAGTCCATAGCAATGACAGTCTTTGTTTTATTCTGTATAAAAACAAGCCTATTTTAAAAATCATATACTATACTTTTTTGGCCAGATGAACACAAAAATTCACATCACTCAGGTAGGGACCATGGAACACCTAAACTTTTTTGTTATTTTGTAAATGGTCCTTTTCTCATTTTGTTATTGAATTCAAGAAGGCCATGCTACCATATTGACAGACATTTCCTTCAGATATATTCAATGTAAGTTTTACATTTTTAGCTTATTCAATAAAAATGTTGATAGAATTTCACAATTAATGGTACCTAGTATTATTATTTTCCATAACCTGCCCAGATTACTTTAAAGATTCGATTTCCTAAGTAAATTACTTCATCTATTTATTTGACTGAAATACATCGAAGAAGTACATAGTTAGAAACAAAGAATGCATGTAAATTTTGAAATAATTTAGTTGAGTGATTGCTAATATGTATAGCACTTTCTTTTGGGTTGATGACTTTGAAACATACAATTATAAAGGACTTCAAACAGCACAGTATTGGCATAAAAACAAGCATATAAATCAAGGGAACAGAACATACGGTCTAGAAATAAATCTGCATATTTGCAATCAGTTTATCTTCAACAAAGGCAACAAGAATGCACAATGGGGATAGGCAGTCTCTTCATAAATCATGTTGCTAAAACAGGATATTCACACCAGCAGAAATGAAATCTATGATAGTCATACTCTATATACAAAAAATACATTCAAAATGGATTAAAATCACAAACATAGGACCTGAGATTTTAAAATTAAAACATATGGAAAAATCTTCCTGCCATTAATTACACATGACCATGACTTTTCTGGATATGACCCCCACATCTCAAGCAATGAAAACCAAAATAGAAAAAAAAACATTGGATCGTATCCACATTCAACAAAGCACAGAAGTAAGGTACAGAATGGGAGAAATACTTTCATTGTATATATTTGACAAGTTGATATTCAGAATATATGGAATCCAAAAACTTGACAACACAAAACAAGTAATTCAATTTAAAATTGACCAATATATCTAAACCAACATTTCTCAAAAGATGACATATATATGCATATATATGTATAGATATATGCATATCGGGTACATGAAACAATTCTTAATATTACTAGTCACCAGGGAAATACAAATGAAAACTATAATGAGATATCACCTCACTACAGTAAGAATGAGTATTGTCAAGAAGACTAAAGATAAAAAGTGCTGGTGAGGAAATAGATAAAAGAACTCCTGCAGGTTGTTGGTAGGAATGTAAATTAGTATAGCCATTATTGAAATCAGTATGGAAGTTCCTCAAATCTTAAAAATAGAACTACCATATGATCCAGAAATCTTGCTCCTGAGTAATATATTAAAAGGAAATGAAATCAGTATGTCAAAGAGATATCCATACTCCCGTGTTTATTGTAGCACCATTAACATTAGCCAAGAAGTGGAAACAATCTGTGTCCATCATCAGAAGAATGGATATAGAAAATGAAGTCTACATGCATAATAGAATATACTTGGTCATTAAAAATGAAATCTTGTCATTTGTGATATTGTGGACAGAATTGAAGATTTTTATAAGTTAAATAGTCAGGCACAGAAAGAGAATCACCACCTTAGCTAAAATGTGGAATTTTAAAATGCTGATCTCATAGAACTTAAGAGTAGAATGGTGATTACTAGAGGCTGGAGATAGTGGCGTAGGATGAATGGAGAAAGGCTGACCAATAGTTACTAAGACACAGTTAGACAAGAGCAAGACACTTTCATGTACTATTGAATGGTATAGTGACCACAGGTAACAATTACTGCATATTTCAAAAAATTAGAAGAAAGAATTTTGAATGTTTTCACAATAAGGCAATAAATGTTTCAGAAGATAAATGTTTTAATGTGATTTAAACATTATACAATGTATACATGTATTGAACATTAAATGGTATATGACAAATATGTGCAATTTATGTTTTTGTTTTTCAGTTTAAAAGTATGTAAAAATGACAAGAATGATCAGAAAAGTAGAAATAAAGTTTCTGTACAACAAAGGAAATAATCAGGAGTGAAAAAATTACCTATAGTATTGGAAAAAACATGAGCAAAATATGATGAATAGATGTGTCTTTAGTTTGAATGCGGTTTTTCTCCTTGAACTCATGCTGGAGTTGAAAGCTCATTGTGAAGTACTAAGATAATAGAAATTTAATCTGACTCTGTTGGTTACAAGTGGAACCTTTGATATGTGATTTTATTAGAAAAGATCATCAGAGTAGAATCCCTCTGTTCAATCTTTGGTGACTTTATAAGAAGCAGAAGCAGTATCAGAAGAGACAGCTATAGGCATGCTTTCTCCCTCTCTTTCTTTGCAACCTGCTGTACCACCTTGGGATGTTGCAAACAAGAATACCATCACCAGATGTTGCTCCTTAATCTTGTAAGTCCAGAACCAGGAGTCAAAATAAATACCTTTTCTTTCCAACTTACCCATTTTGTGGTAATGTGTTATTGACAACAGAAAATGAACTAATAATACAAAGAGTTAATATTTAAAAATGCATAAAGAACTCAAACATCAATAATAAGAAAATAGATAAACCACTTAAAAATGAATAATAGGCCTGACTAGCTTGTGTTTGAGTTTCCTCCCCAAGCCTCATGCAATCATGGACATGGCTGAATCTAGCATTTGTGATTGGTTCATTATCTAGTGCTGGGATTGGTGATGTGAGTGCTATACATGCCCAGGGGTGGGGAACTGACATAAAATGTAAGGGTGGGAAGGAGGTATACTTTCCCTCTTTTGCCCTGTTTGCTCTTTCTGTTCGCAGCCACCATGAACGGTTGTCCCTTAGCCATGCCACCCTGCCTTGGAGTCAACTGAGTATGGACTGAAACCTCCAAAAAATTGTACGCTAAATAAACCTTTCTTTGCTTCACTTTGGGTGTCAGGTATTTTGTCTCAAGACAGAATTTAGTACCTGGAGTGGGGCTGTTTCTGTGACTGTACCTGACCATGTGGTTCAAAAGCCTTTGGAAATGGCTTGTGGGAAGAGTTTGGAAAGTTTCAGAGATGTCATCTGAAACAGTGGCACTAGAACAGCTTAGGCTGTTCTGCATGAAAGATTCTGGTCAGAGCTCATGAGACCAGAAGGCTGATAGCCTGCTGGTAAACACCAGGCTCGGGAGGTTTCTGCCATGAAGGATCGCATTGGTTGCTGGACTCCAGATGCTGTGTGTTATGGCTTGGCAGAAAGTTTGTCTGCATTTCGCTTGTGTCCAGAAACTTTGCCTGAGACTGAAATTAAGGGCAGCGGCCTGATAATCTGGCAGAAATTTCAAGGCAGTCAAATATTGAGCTGGTGGCATGGCTATTGTTGGGGACTTTTAACCAGGCTTATGTTGTGAATCAAGAGCAAAGCACCCAGCAGGATGATTTAAAGCGTTGTGAGTTTGACCAGAAAGGAAGCTCCAGTAAAACTATGGACTACAAAGACAGAGCTGAGGAGATTTTGATTCCTGCGAAGGAACAAGAAAACAGAAGACCTGGCCTAGAGTCATCATGCAAAGCAGTGACGGGTCTTCACCCTTTGCAGCCTCAAAACTGCAAAACTGAAAGATTCGACTTGGTGGAGAAAGCTGCAGATCACCATGTTCCAGAATGGTGGCTAAGGCCACACAAGGTTCCAAAATGGCAGCAACATAGCTTTTTCTCAAAAGAAGGCACACGAGTGGCCAACAGTTATATGAAAAATATTTAACATATTAATCATTAGAAAAATACAAATCAAAACCACAGTAAGTTACCACTTGACTCCAGTAAGAATGTCTGTTATCAAAGACAAAATGATGTGCAGAAAAGGGAACACTTGTTGCATGTTCATAAGAATGTAAACTGTAACCACTATACTAAATGATATGACTGTCCCTCAAAATATTAAAAATAAAACTTCAGTGTGATCCAACAATTCTTTTTCTGGCTATTGAAAATGAAATCAGTATGTTGAACATGTACTACCACGCACAATGAAGCACTGTTCAAAATAGGCAAGTTATGAAATCACTTAAGTATTTGCTGATGGACAAATGATTAAAGACAAAGTCCACAGGAACATTATTCAACTTTTAAAAAGAAAGAAATTCTGTCATTTGTGACAACTTGGGTGAACCTGGAGGACATTATGCTAAGTGAAATAACCAAAGCACCCAAGGCAAACAGCATATGATCTCACTTATGTATGAAATCTAAAAATATTGAACTCCTATGAACAGGAGCTGGAATATACTGCTATCCAGGGATTTGAGCTAGGGAGGAATTGGGAAATGTTAAAAGGAAAACAAAGTTTCAGTGAGGATAAATAAATTCTGTAGATGTACGTTATAGTACACTAACTATAGTTACTCTATCACATACTTGGATACTACTAAGAAAGGACATCTCAAATATCCTTAGGTAAAAGTATGCAAAGTGATGGATATGTTAATTAACTTGATTTAGTAATTTCACAATGCATATCATAAATATACATGATTTAAATATCAATTATACCTTAATAAAAGACTAGGAGAAAAGAGAAATATGATGATCGCTGTACAACTTTTTCAATACAGAAAAAAACTCAAATTGTATACTTTAAATGAGTGAATTTTATGATATGTGAACTATAACTCAATAAATGCTTTTGAAGACTAATCTTTAATTTCTATTAATTAATTTTAATGAATAAATTTTAACTAGAAAAATTTCTTAGTTTATTGAATTTAGATTAAACTTTTGTTTTCTGGAATTCTTTTCCTTTTAGATCTTAAATTTTTCATTTCATATCTATACATTTCTTATTTTTCTGTTTATCTTTCTGAATCTAATTCAATGAGATATTTAATTATTTTCATGTTTTTAGTAAGGTGAATTCAAATGCTGATGGATAAGAAATTGAAAATAGAGGAAAACAAAAGCAAACATATAAATGAATCTTCAACTTCACGAAACTAAGAAAAATGAACATGTTTCTAGCTTGCATTTCTTCAACATTCTTGGTTCTCTTTGCTTTAAATGTGAAGACCAAATCTCTGGTTTGATCATGACAGCTAAAAGCCTCCTTTTTTTTTTCAGCCATACCATGCCAGAAAATGTCTTTAATGCAAGTTTTCTTATCATGACAAGCCAAGTTTCAACTACTGTCCTTAACTGGAACTATAGGGGATTTTAAATGACTTACCATTGTTCACTGTTAATGTTTATGACTTGCTATGTGAATTTGATTTAGCTTTCTTATAGGAGAAGATAACTCAGGTTGAAATTTAAAGCACTATATTTCAGAAAATAAGAGTTCTGAGTCAGTTTTGTAGAATTTTTTTCATTACTTCAGTTGCTTTTTCTCAAATAAATCATATTCTGAAAAAAATATTGCACCTTAATATCAAAATGTGCTTAAAATTTTAGCTGTTAAATGATCTTTGCATATTAACTTTAAATAAAACTTATGGCAATTATTTTCACTACTTGTCAAACTATCTAAATGTCCATAGTTAGAAACTGGGCAAAACCCCATATTTGAAATTTACAGCTCTGAATTTGTTCTGAGCAGAGTTCTAAACTCAGCTCATGTCTACCTCCATCGAATTCAGTAGGGTAAAGGATACTTTTTTCAATGTTTAACAAATTTCTTCAGTACTTTTTCTGTTCCTAAATATCTACATTTCTTCCACGCATTACATGTGGACAGATTCTATGATTTCCTATCCAAAAAAGTCCTATCATTTTTGAATGAGCATTTTTTATAATCTTCAATTATATTATATTCCTCTTTGTTTCCCTTTGAATGATACATAAGCTTGGGAAATGTTGCTGGATTTCTCTAAGCATAAAATGTAGAGCTTTCTGAGGTCTCAGAGCTTGGTTACAGTGTCTACTTCAGCCTGGCAGCATGCCGAAGGGACTGAGGGTTTAGGGCTGCTTTCAAAACAAAATCCTAGAGAACCTAAGGATGAGAAGTATCAGTCTATAATTTAAAGGGAGGTACAATTTGATCAATTACACTAGCCTCCTCTGTCTACATGTGGGCTCACAATTCACTGAAAAACTAATAAATCTGAAATAGCCCTCAGTTTTTGCCTGGCCAACCACATTAGCTATAATATAGATCTCATTCAGTCATTATTAAAATGCATCTAATTCAGGTAATCACAAGGAAAATGGCATTTGAAAAGGGTCTCAGAGCTGCTATGTGATGGATGTATAGGAAGGGAGAATCTGGGAAGCTTCTGTCTTTTCCACTGCTGTCCTATCAGTTAAAAGCCCTCTCCAGCTGCTTTCAGAATATGCACAGTGCCATATTCTTTTTATTTCCTACCACAACTAATTAATTTTTAATGCAAGTAATAGCTTCACCTCTCAATTCAGCCTCTTAGATCACCCAGCTTAATGGCTCTGAATATGCAGTACCGCTTGATAAGAAATCATATTAATGCCGATTTAGAGCTTGCAGCTTAGAGGAAAAATGAAATTGTGTTTGTATTGGTATGCTCCACTCGGGTGCATAGCTTGCCTTCTTTCTGACTGGCAATATGTCCCTGATTTGTATTTAAAACTCTCTCGTCTACTTTGACACACAAATATTTCTGAAAGTTAAGAAACAGGGTTTTGTCATGACTCTTAAGCACCATTTCCTTTAACAAATCATAGTAGCACAGAATGTCAGAGCTGGAAGGAAGTCTTAGAAATCATTTACTTCCATGCCTAGTGTGTACAGAAAAAAATGCAAAAAATTTCATAGAGAAGGCGCAAAAACTAGTTTGGTTCAAAACTACAGATCTTGATTTGTTTTTGCTAAACTTTGTCCTGAAGGTGATTGTGTTAGTCAGACTTCCATTACTGCAAGAAATTTCTGAGCTGAATCAAATTTACAGAAACAAAGATTTATTTTGGCTCTGAGTTTCAGAGGTTTCAATTCATGATTTTTATACCTGTGGCAAGGCAGAACTTCATGGCAAGAGCATGTGATGGAGCAAAGGTACTAGGCTAGGGGGAAGCAGAAGAGATAGATTGTTTAGGGAGGGTGAAACTAGAGAAAGAGCAGTTAAGGATCTGTTTACTTTTCAAGTGAGAGAAAATGAGGAAATGAAGGGTTAAATTAGGACAACAGCTATCAGCATGAAAACAAGAAACTAGATAAACACTATTGGCTACCATCATGTCTCTTGTTTTCTTTGAAATACTTGTCCGTACCTTCACACACAATAAATTCAAACAAAACAGAATAGTATAAAACTAATCAAAATAAAAGAGTGAAAGCATTACGGGCCTTCAAAACCAGACAACAGGAAAATCAACAATGGCTACCATAATGTCTCTTGTTCTCTTCAAAATAGCTGTCCATACCCTCACACATGTTGAAATCAAATAATAGAAAACAGAATAAAAACAATCAAAACAAAGAATAAAAGCATTGTAGGACTTCAAAACAAGATGATAGGAGATCAGCAATGGCTACCTTAACGTCTCATTTTCTTCAAAATAGCTATTCATACCATTGTACATAATAAAATTGATTCTTATAAACTCTTTAGGAGAAATTCTAGGCATATATAAACCTATACATGTACATCTATCCTTTCTATATTAGAGGAAAAAACAAAACAAAACAAAACAATACAAGAAAAACAAGAAACAAAAGAGAAATAACAATAATAGAAAACTCAAACAATAACAATATAGGCTTTCAAAACAAGGTGGTAGAAACATAACAAAGGTTGTTATTTTGTATAGTTCTCTTCAAAAGAGTTGCTCAGATTACTAGATATAGACATTCTCTTTAAAATAAAAAAAGCACTATTGAAGAAACAGAATCTGGAGAACTTTGTGAATTACTGAATGTAGTGAATGAAAGAGACAGAGGGGTGGGGTTTACCTATTGGTAGGTGAATGTGCTAAGGACAGTAGGTAAAAGAGTTACCAAAACGTTCGGTGATGTAAATAACAATATTAATGGGACAAATGCAAATTATAATGACGAGTATAAAGGTACAGAGGCACAACTGAGAGAATGCACAATTATACAGTCTCTGGTATATATTCTGATCCCATAATTCATTAAAAACAGCAGTGCTCGGTTCATGAACTTAATTCTTTTAACAATGCTGGCTGCAACCAAATTACGAACATATACATATTAAATTCATGAGTCAAGGTACCACAGTATATTTCTATTTTGTCCTCTCATCTTTTTAAAAAAGAGATTGCACCATTCAAGACTACTAAAATGAAACTAAAGTTCCATTTATTTTACAGACTTGAGCAACTAGTTTCATATCTTTGAATTTAAATTTCTCAGACCAGCCAGGGATTTAGCTCAGTGGCTTAAGCGCCTGCCTGGCAATTGCGAGGTCCTGAGTTTGATTCCTGATACACACACACAATAGAAGTCCTCTCCCACGCATTTAAGTCCCTCATCTAAAAGCCAGGCCAACGGGTCAGGCTAATCTTACCTTAATTTAATGGGTGGATCATATTCACTGATTCAGGAAGCATTTTGAAAGCATATAAAGTTAATACACATGTAACAAAATATTATTTAGTAAGAGATTTGAGGAAGAAAGATGTGTATTCCTATTACAGTTATTTACCTTTAAAGGATCTTCCCCTTGCATATTCCTTATGCACTATGGAAGTCCCCCAAATATATTCAAAATTGATAAAACATTGACATCTATGAATTTTGTCAATGAGCTGACTGGCACTGTTTCTAAGGAAAAGCATCCATGCATTTTCACTGTAGAATTCAGTTATCATCTGAGAACCCACTGAGAAAACTTTGACACCCTAGAGTTTCCTTCAGTGATCTATGTCAGGAAAGATATTTGTGCTGGGATAGGGAGGAATGCATGAAATCGCTCATTTTATAAGGAAATGCTTACAAGTATAAAACTTGTTTGATTGCCACTTATACTATGAGGAAGAAGGCCTTTTCTCAAGATTTACAGGATAATTCAATGGACTGCAATAATCAGGAATTTTCCTTGTAAATTTTTCAAAGAAATCTCTCTCTCTCTCTCTCTCTCTCTCTCTCTCTCTCTCTCTCTCTCTCTCTCTCTCTCTCGTACTGAGGATCAAACTCACGACCTTGCACTTGCCAGACAGGTGCTGTGTGGTTGAGCTAAATCCCCAACAGAAAGCTCTCTTTTTAGTCACTATAGCATCTTTTCACCTAAAATAGGCTTACAAGTTCATTTGGAAGGTACATTCAGAAACTATGTGCCATAGCTTTAATATGCATTGATTTCTATTCCTGTAAACTGTAAGATGAACACTTGAAAAGCACCATAAAGTCTTAGATTAGTAACAGGAATACTGGAAGCCAAAACAAAAAATAATTGATACATTTATACAGAAAAACAAGTCCTTGGGAAGTACTTTTAGGTCAGAAGCCCTTTACTTTTACTTAAGCTATTTAAAGGATGGTCCCAAAAACCTTGAGTAGAAAGGTCACTCTCCAGAATGTTTAAATGGAAGCCTTGCTGTCCTTGATGCCTCAAATTTAGTATCTTGTCTTAATTCAGATACTCAAATGCAAACAGACAAATCTCTTTACTACTCTGCACCTCTGCTTACTCATATGAAATATGAGCATGCAGTTAATAATATTATACTTGAGATTCCTCTAGCTCTAAAATTCTGAGCCTTATATCTTAGAAAGCCTAAAATCTTTCTAGTTCAAATTTGTGAAGGACATTAGGACAAAGTGAACAATTTTGTATAATAAAGTAAGGGTCAACCACAGATAAAACTAATAATTCCATATTGCATGAAACAGTGGACATAAAACATTTAGATAGCTTTTCCCAGCTGTAGACAGGCATTTTCAATTATTGCATATTTGCTTCTTGCTTCCTATGTCTTCTGACTACTTAAGGCTGAAATAGCTTATTTGTTTTCAAATGATCATGAGGCGTTATAGATATTTCAGTTGACCTTTGAAGACAAACAGTATAACCATATAATACTAAGGATTCCTTGAGCATTGTTATTATACTGCATTTTTGACTGAAATCTTACAGAAAAATATAGTGAGTAAGCTAAAATGACACTACATTTCTGTTTAAAAACCTTTGCTATATATTTTCAGCTGTGTTTTTTTTCTATTCACACAGAAAGCATGCTAAGGTAATAAATATATACATGGAATAGCCTCTCTATCCTTCTAGCCTCTGTGGACACTGCTTCATTAGCTGAACTCAAGAAGAAAAAAAAAAAGGAATCAATAGATTCCTGCTGTGTCTTTTTCCTTTATATTGTTTTGATCAGTAGTCAGTGCTTCTGCCTATATTTCATTATGTATGGGGGTGTTTCATTTTGTACTAGCTAATTGTGGAGAAACTTAGATAAAAATTTCTGCATGCATTAGCTTTTGGCATGAGTAACATTAACCCCAGTCTTCTGTTGTCATAATATTACAGCCCCAGAATGCTGGTTATAGATAGGAAGGGACAGTTAGAAACAGAGTGGATTATACCAAACAATCCAGAAAAAAATAGTTACCTCATTGTCAACTTTATGTGCCTCTCTCATGGTTGACCATTCAAACACGAAGTTATAGTTCAATGCATCCAATGTAGCATACACAGAGAAAGGTATTGCCTTGGGCTCTTCAAATAATACCAGTACTACTAAGGGTCACTTGGAGTTTGCAATTAATCAGAAATGGGACACCTATTGTCTAAGGAAAATCTGTGTGGGAATTTTGCTTTGATATTGATCAGTTCACTGTTTTTCTGTGCTTGTTTGACTGATATGACTTATGTCCACCCTAAGTCTACTTTCACTCAAGGTAATTTGTGCAGCTCTTGCACTAATCTATGTCCACTCCACAGTTTCATAAGGAATCTATGATAGCCCAGGAGAACACAATTGTACAAGTTTCAATAAAGACAAATTTAAACAATTTTGAGACTGGCTTTGAAGGATAGGCAAGATTTTAATAGGTAAAAATAATTACAACAGGATAAAGAAATCAATTAGTAGGAAGAAATGACATTAAAAAATGGAGAGTGGCCAGAAACTGAAAAGGGAAGGGAAGATTCTGGGAAGTGCAATGAATGTCATTTATCTATAGCAGCAAGAGATGAGCTTTGGTAGTTAGGGAATGCTGTCAACAGTGAGAGCTTCAGTGTGTAACTGACAATACTACAGCTGCTGGTGGATTAAAAGTGAGGAGATATTTAATTTTCTGTGTCTGACTTATCTCACTTGATATTATGGCTTCAAGTGCCATCCATTTTCCTGAAAATGATATGATTTCATGAGAAACTTAAAATGTATACAAAGAGAAAATATAGGAAAGAGGGTAGGAAACAGGCAGGTGAAGATGCAGAAGGGAATCAGTGAGGGGGGGAAGGTACAGAAGGGGACAAAGAAATTTAAAATGATCAATATACATGACATGCATGCATCAATTCTCCAAAACACTTATGCTTTAGAAACATACACTAATTTTAAACATGTGTGCTGAGACTTAGAGGTATAAGAGTGAAAGCAATAGTCAAGACAGTGAGCTCAAGGAATGGGGAGGAAAGACAGATGGTGAAGCCAAGGTGGAGGACCTGTGATAATTGATTACATTCAAGGTACATTTGAAAGGGAGGGCTGGAGACAAAGCTGAACTGTCAGGTGTTTTGGAGAATGTTGTTAAGGTCATCATTATTTAATTTCTATTACTTTTCTTATCAATGCATTTTATATTGTTATGAAAATTTTCTTACGTATTTGGAGGATGCAAAATGAATTTATCCATATTTGTTGTAACTATTTCCAAGATTAATCACAAAATCTTTAAGAGACATAAATGTGAAGTGATAGTTAAAAAAGAAATAAACCTTCCAACTCTTGTTAAGCTTTAGTTTTTACTTGACACTGGAAATGATAGAATTTTGTAAGGGCTGCTATTACAAAGATACAAAATCAAGTGAAATGTTTTGTTCTCTTCTTGGTATATCAAAATGACACTCACTGCATATTATATCACAAAGATTATGCTACAATTAACCTCTTCATTTCCTTTCTTAAAAGTCTTTAAAGCAATCCTATGGTATGAGATATATGGCTTACAGTTATTTTGTCCATTTCTTGTGATCCAAGCAACGGGCTATTGCCAGAGAATACTGGGAAATATCACACAAAAGTGTCTTCACAACAAGTTCTTATAGAAATTCCTCCATCTTGTACACAACGTATCCTCCACTTTCTACATTTCTCGATTCAAATAAACACTAGCATCACTTACTTAGTACCCAAGCGATAATCGCTGAAATAGTTCCATTCACTTCATAGCAATGAATCAGCAAATACTGTTTTAACAAACTTTCTTAATGTATCTGGAATTCCTCCATACTTTTCTATACTCAATGTTCTTCCTCATTTCTAACTGTGGTTTTTTCCCTAACCTTTGAATTCACGTCATCTTGCCCTCTTCCCAAATTGCACTGATTTCAATTAAAACACATTTATTTAAAATAAAATGCTAATTATATAATAAGTATCTGATTGCTTCAGAAATTGAAAAATACCTCAAGCTTGCTCAGTGTGTTTAATGAAAGAATTAAACTCAACAGAAAGCAATTGGAGTAGCCGGTTTTGGTTTTCCAAGGACAGTTATCAACATTCTAGATGCATGAGAGATTCTGGTCATCAGAGTTGGGAAACTGCAGACTGAAGGCTAAATCTGGTGGTTTACCTGCTTTTGTAAATAAAGCTTTACTGAAATATAACGGTATCCACTAATTTTAGGAGTGCATGTGCATTGTCTGCAGCTACTTTTATAGTACAATGGCAAAGTTCAATAGCTGTGGTAATCAACATGTGGCTTGAAACTTCGTTTTGCATTAGTGCATGCTTGTGATACATAATGATTCATTCACTGCGTAATTGGTAAGTGCACATGATACACCTTAACTCTTTTTATATCCCCTCACCACAATCTCCATCTCTTGGTCTCCTTCCCATTTGCAAAAGAACTATCTCTATTTCCTATTATCTTTTATTTTGCTCTTTATACTTCAGATTTCTGGTGTAAGAGAAACAATGTGATATTTAAGCTTGTGTGTCTGATTTATTTCACTTAACATTATCGTTTCAAGCTGTGTCCATTTTCTTATGTGTGACTCAAATTTGTGCACCTGTATAGCAGAATAGTATTCTGATGTGTGCAAATGCCACATTTCCTTTTTCCATTCATCTGCTGATGGATACTTATGCTGCCTCCAATATTTAGCTATTATGGTTGTGCCGTGATAAGTATGGGTACCCATGAATCACTGTAATGTGATGCCATTAAGTCTTAGAAAGACACTTACAATATAATAGCTAGATCAGTGGAATTTCTTTCTTGGATTTTTTGAGGAATTCCCACACTGAATTTCAAACTGGTTGTACTACTTTACAATCCCACCTGTAATGTAGAACTCTTGCTTTTTCCCCCACAGCCTTGCAAAATTTCCAATTATTACTATCTGGCCCTTTGTTGCCAAAAGTGGTAACCCCTGCTTAAAATATTCAAGACTTCATGCTTTTAGGAGACTAGTTGAGAAGGGATGCCAGGCAGGATAGTTTAAAGAGAATATAAGAAAACAAATAATTTTCCAAACCAAATATAACCGCTATAATATTTAACTTATTTCTTTAAAAAGTATTTTATATGCTTTCATACACAATATTGATGTAATATCAAGTTCATTGGAATCAGTTTTAATCAAATTTTAACAATTATTAGTATTTATCAAATTAATAAACTTAGTATCACAGTATTTACCAAATCTTACATGCTATATTACTAGACAGCTCTCAATTACAATTGCTTGATCATTTTCTATCATATAGAATTTAGTAATTCTGTTAATGTTGGGCACTGATGTCATTTCTGTATTTTTATTTTTCCAGATAGACTAGGGGTTGAAGGGAGGGTAACGGAATGGGAAAAAAGTTGTACTATGTATAGGTACAAATTCTCTACAACGAAAGTGATCATTCTGAATATTAAAAATGCACCAATACAATCTGATTTAAAAAGGCCATTTCTAACAGAAACACTTATCAAATTTGCTAAAACTATTCAATCAAATAAAATGTGATATCCTGAGTTGGATTCCAGAATTTAAAAAAAAGATACAGTGGAAGAACTGGCGACATCCAAATATAAGCTGTAGTTTAATACCGTCACACTAATGTGGATGTCTCAGTTTTGACAAACCATATGTAGTGAGGAAAAACTTCAAGGGAAACTAGGTGTGTAGTATACAAGAATGCCCCATAGTATTTATGAAACTCATCTGTAAATCTAAAATTATTCCAGCATACAAAATTTAAAATGAAAATATAAGTCAAGTCTGTCAATTTTTCTAAGGAATTATATTGAAGTTGAACTTACATATAGGCAAATACACAAATGATAAATGTATAATTTTTGTTATTTTTTGAAAAACAGTCACACTCATATAAACAACACCCAGATCAAAAAGCAGAACATTTGCAGTACCACACCCCCACTGTTCCCTTCGAGTCACTGTGCTCTTCAATGCTCACACTATCCCGATATCTAACAAAACGTTGGCTTTGATAGCTTTTGTCATTTATTAAATGGAATCATGAGCACTTTCATGTCTGGTAACTTCTGCTCCACATTTTGTTTGTGAGATTTGTCCATGTTGTTGCATGTAGTTATGGCTTGTTCATTGTAATTGTAGCACCTGTACCCATTGCATAAATTTAACAGGTTATTTGTCCATTCAACCATTAAAAGGCATTTGAGTAACAGGTAATTTTGGGCCACTATGGAAAATACAGCATAAAAATTCACATAGAAATGACTTTTCATTAGCATAAATACATATTTTATAGGTGATATATCTATAACTTGTACTTCTAGGTCAGAGAGCATGCATTTCTTTGACTTTAGTGGTTATATTTAGTGAATATTGAAGAAAAGCCTAAAATATTTGTACCAATTTATATTTCAACCAGCAGTGTACAAGAATTTGTTCACTATTAGCCATTCTGGTGAACGTGTAATGGTGAATGTGAACTTTTAATTTACGTTCACTCAGTGACTAATTGAGTTAACCACATTTTCAGAATTTATTGACCATTGTGATCTTCTCTTTTATGAAGTACCTGATCAGATCTTTCCCTGATTTTTCTATTTGATTGTTGAGTTTCTCTTATTGATTTATAGGTACTCGTTATACATTCTAGATGCTAGTTCTTCCCCTTCTATATTATAAATGTTTTTCTTCTCTGTGACTTATCTTTTCACTCAGGTATAGGTGGTGTTAACTATCTATTCCCTTATAGTTAGTTATTATTATATTGAAGTTTAGCAATTAGCTTTTATTGTCAATAATGTGAAATACATGCCTGATTGAGAGGGAAACCATCCATGGTTTGAGATTCAATGTAGTAGGCTGAATAACAGGCTTCCAAAGACATTTTGATACTAATCCTAGAAATTTATGTTGTGTGGAAAACAGGACTTCACAATTGTGAGTAATGCGATTATACTGAGATAGGGAAATTGTCCTGAATTATATAGTGGGTTTAAAATCGTTACAAGGATTGTTATAAGGGGGAGGCAGAAAATCAGTAGAAGAAAAAGGCAACATGATTGCAAAAGAAGATATTGGAATAATGATGCCATTACCCAAGGAATGAAGAAATCTACCAGAAGCCAGAAGAGGCAAGGCGTGGATGTCTCCCTGGAATCTACAGAAAAGCTCACAGTCTTACCAACACTTTGATTGTAAGTCAATGAGCCCCATTTCAGACTTCTGCCTTCCAAACCTGCTAATAATAAATTGTTTTAAGCCACAAAGTCTATAGAGATTTGTTATACCAGAAACAGGAAAACTAATATTCATTCCCAAGTCTTCAATTATGTCATCTTATTCCAATGCAACCAACGAAAGTTCCACATTGTGTGTTTCATCCTGCTAACAGCAATTCTCGTGGAGCAAATCTATTATCTGATCTTAGAATCAGTGAATTTCCTAAGGAATAGCCATGGACCTCATTTTACTCTTCAGAATTGTAATCACTGTAATCTTGCTTGATTTGACACCTCTCTGTCACCTTTAAATATATGATTTTTGAAATTTACCTAGTGCTATAATTGTTTTAATTAGGTGCACTGGTCTACCGTGAACTACTTTACCTTGCTCAGTAATAATTTCCCACAAGTATTCTAAAGGCTTTTGCATTCAATTGTCATTTCACATTCCAAAAAACACAGAATTGAGGAAAATTTTTAAAATATTTAAAAATGAAATATTTTTTTAAATGAAAGAACATGGATTTCTAAACTGAAAGTTTCAAATAAATGTACAAAAAGATTTTTTTAAAAATTCCACATTAAATAATATTGTGAAATTATAGAATAATGATAGATAGATAACCCTTCATGTTTCTGGAGAAATCAGATCTTAAAAGTTTATCTTAAATTACAGTGGTATCAGAAATGCCTATGACAAGACTAGAAAATAAAAGCCTATTGAAAAATACCTTAAATTCCAAAGAAAATATTTCTAAACTAGAGTTGTCTACTTATCTAAACTTGCACACAAGTTTTAAGGTAGAATTAATCCATTTCCAAATGTAAAGGTCTCAAAAAAGCTTCCCTTCATGGACCCTTTGTCAGGAATGTCTAGAAAATGAACTCCTCTGAGAGAAGAGAATAAATCAAGAATAAAGAATGTATCAGAGCCAACATGGAGAAAATGGATGATATTAAAGGAGAATCTATCATAACAGTGGTATGACAGGTCTAGAGAAAAAGTAACTTAGAGTAGAGCAAGTGGATTCTATTCTTTAGGATGGATCTCCCTATCCAAAGAAAAAAGTTGAATTAATGCATTACTTGATATATTTGCCCTCACAGAGTTGCGTTTTTCTAGCACATTTAGAAATTTATGGAGAAAAATAGTAATAGTTTCACAGAAAATTATCAAGTGAAAACTATGACAATAATAAACTCTCGAAAAAACCAAATATATGAGAAGTTTGTTCACACAAGTGTAATGTTGTAGTTCTCAAGGCTGAAAGTTGATCTGATAAAAAATATGATAAGTTTGTATTTATATTTATGGCATATGAAAATATCATGGTGAAAAATGCAAAACATGTATAACTGATTAGAAAAACAAATAGCAGCAGTATATTATTTAGATATAGAAAATAATACCAGCAAAAGCTTACGAGAGTGAAAAATATTACTCTTAGCAGTGGGTAGGGTGGTATGTAACTGCTATTTTTATTGTAAGCATGTTTTTGTGGCACTGTGGGTTGAAGACAGGGCCTTCACACTGAGCTATAACCTCAGGCTTTTTCATTTTGAAACAGAGTCTCACTGAGTTGCCGAGTTGTCCAGGTTTGAACTTGTGTTGTTTCTGCCTTAGCCTTCCAAGTTCTGGGATTGCAGACGTGTGCCACCATGTCTGGCTATAAGCATATCTTTTTATATAAAACACTATTTTTGTTAGAATTAATTATAGTGTTTAGTGCGTTTTCCTTTTTATTATTTAATACTTTAGAAAAGATGTGAAGAACATACAAATAACTCTTAAAATTCAGTATTAACCCTAAAAGCCCAAATTTAAAAGAGTACAAAAACTTAGGCACTTTGTCAACAAAGAAGTTATACAAATGGGCAATTAAGCAATGAAAAGATGCTGGTAATTTGTTACAAGTAGAATAGAATCCAATACTTTGAGATGCAACTTTACATTTATTTAAAGGTCTAAAATTGAAAACACTAAAAATATCAGTGTTGGATAAGATAGAGAGAAACTGGAACTTATACAAGTTACTAATGTAAGTTTAAAATAGAATAATTACCTTGGAAAGATAGTCAAATTATTACAAAGTTACACACAGATCCATGCTGTGAATCACCAATTATTCTCTTAGGTATTTACAAAAAATAAAAAATAAAAAGAAGAAGATATACTTGCACAAATTTTACTTGTAGCATTATTTATAATAGTAAAAAAATAATAACGAAGCTACATAGTCATTAGCAGGAGAATGGACAAACAGGTATTTCAGTAACAATAAAAGAAGTTATTAAAAATAAAAATGAATGTTATTGTTATTAAAAATAAAAAGGTAGTGGTACCTTGAATAAAGGTGTTAAATCTTAAAAATGTCATGCTAAGTTAGAGGACCTAAGTACACCAAAATTTGTAGTATGTTATTATACATATGGCAAGTACAAGAATAAAACAGATAGTAGTTCCCTGGGTATGGATAAACTCAGTGGGTAGGGATACAAGGGAATTTTGAGAGTGATGGAAATATTTTTGGGTTTTGTCTTAAGTATTGTTTATATAGGCAGGTTCAACTCACAAAGTTATTAAACTTTTTTCTTTTCCTTTTCTTTTTTTTTCTTCTTTTATTTTTATTTATTTATTTATTTATTTTGGTACCAGGGATTGAAATCACAACCTCATGCCTGCCAGCAGGCACTTATGCCACTGAGCTAAATCCCAGGCCCTATTTTTTGAGATAGGATCTCACTATGCAATTCAGGCTGGCTTTGAACTCACTTTGTAGCCAAGGCTGGTGTCGAACTCACAATGATCCTCCTGCCTCAGCCTCCTGAGTGCTGGGATTAAAGGCACGCGCTCCATGCCCGGCGAAACTTTATTAAGATCTGTGCATTTTTGTACATGCATCACAGCTCAGGTTAAGAAATAATTATATATCATTTCTCTTTTTTCTGTGCTATCCACACAAATAGTCCTGAATTTTACTGCAATTCAATATTTAAATTGTATACATGCATACACACACAAACACATACACACACGCACACACAATTATGACGTGAATGTGATTTGATTCAAGTATTGGAAACTCGGTCCTAAATTGGGCAATATGGAGGTAGCATGGAAACATTCAGAGGTGGAATTTAGTAGAAGGTCAGTAAGTCAACGTAAAATGGACTTCTTTATTTTCCTTTTGTGTCTTTAAATGGAAGATATAAATACTGATATAGATTGGTTCAAAGAGCAGAATAGGTGTGTTGAAGAGGTCTGTAAGGGTAGAATTTAAAGCAGAATTTGATCATAGAAGTAGTTACTTCAGACAACTTGTTATATTTAGGTGCATATAAAAGTACATCATTAATATTTTGATGAAGTTCTAAAAGGGATTAGTCATTTTGTTTAGGATTTTCTTTCTAAATTTACCTATTAGGTTATGATTAACATCTGAAAGTTTTTGTGAGAAAGAAAGATAAAACTTTAGATTAATTTTCTGACTTCCTAAGTGTTTTGTTGATACTCATAATCTAAAGAGAACACTATGGCAAATACCTTCTAGTAAAGACTATACATGTTCTTAGTAAAGATGGTACACTTATTGCTGTACAAATGCTTTCCTTTTGATTTCTATTGTTTAATATGACCCACACCAAAAGTTTGCAAGGGGTTTGAGGCAGTACACAAGTAAATAATTTGAAACAAGTTTCAATAATCATAATGCAATATAATTTGACAGTCCTTCAGGAAATCCCACTAGCAATTGCACTGCAAGCTTCTGATTGCAAAATCGAGTAATCCATCTCTAATATTTCACCCAATTTACTTTACCATTATACTTTTCTCTTGATTCATTCTGAGTAACCAGTGATACAGTTTTGTTCTGTAATATTTTGAAAGCGATTTTAATTCAGAAACTCCTTTCAGACCGTGATTGCTTACAAATTACACAAAGATACATATCAATAAGGAACACGTGAACTAACTGGTTCACAGAGGATGGCTAGAAGTTAAAATATATAAATCGAAGTTAATTTTATTCTGTTAAAATGTGGCCAATTTTAGGGCTGAGGATAAAGCTCAGCAGTGCAGCACCTACATGGCAAGCGTGAGACCCTGAGTTTAAATCCTGGTACCAACAAAAAGAAAAGAATTCTGACAATTTTAATCATTTATAAATCTGTGTTCTACCTTCCTCCTCACTATGCCTTTCCAATAGTTTTTGAAAAGAAGAGGTAAATGAGTAGAAAGACCACAAGAGAAGAATTTATTCTTGTTTATAAGGGAGCAAGCAAGCATAAGGAATTTTATTATAATACATATAATAATTCTATATTTAAAACGTTATTCTATATTTCAGCACAAATACTTAAAGTTCAACTGTTTTATTTAATCTTTTAAAATGAAGTTTAATTGCTATTATTTTTTACATATAAAGTTTAAAAGAAACTTGATATATAATGGAGGACTATTTTTTCTGTATTTAAGAACAAATCTAACCTATTTTTGGTACATTAAATGCTAAGAACATAAAATTTTTGCCCCGATTTTACTATTGCTGGCAGTCTTTATGCCTGGGGTATTGGTACTACTCTTTCCACAGAGTCATAGATTAACATTTACAAATTTTAAATAAATCTATCTAAGGGAACAGAAAATGTAAACTCTAAATCTAAGATTAAATCTAAATATCTTGACTTTCAAATTCTGCATATTGTTTCCTAAGTAATACTGTTGCATTTTTGTAAATAAATTATTACCAGAGGCTAGAATCAAGTGTGTGCATGAAAGAGAAATTCTATTTAAAAGAAATGTTTTAGTCTGGTTCAAATGGATAGGCTGAGTCTACATTGTGGTCCTAAATTTCCAACACAAATCTCTAGAAAATCAGAAACTATATGTGGAAAACAGATCAGCTACCATGCAAAATCACAAGAAGAGAATTACCAAGAAAAGCATTGAATATAGTAAATCTCTAAAAGTCAAAAAGTCTATTGCTAGCTGTGTTGGTACATCCCTGTAATCCCAGCACTTGGGAGGCTGAGGCAGGAGGACTGCCATGAGTTGGAGACCAGCCTGGGCTACAAAATAAATTCAAGGTCAGCCTGAACGGCATAGTGTCTCAAAAATAAATAAATAAATAAAAATAAAATAAAAGCCAGAAAGGAGATCAGGTTATGTTAATGAAGGAAGTAGCATCTCAAAATCACTTACAAGACAGGTCTGCTACAAAAATTGGTCCTCTGCTCCAGTATAGGGAAAACCAGGAATACAAGAGGCACCAGAGAATGAGAAGTTGATTACCTGGAAAGGCCACATTAGGAGATTCTTAGCAATGCATTTCCCCATGAGAATAGGAAATCCTTATCCTCAGGATCCTACTTCCCGAAGCACAAATCTCAGTAACATATCCTGTTCCTTTCTTATTTTTTCTGAATTCAATTTCCAAAACTACTTCACAAACCTCCTAGGAGAAGACTATATAAACACATGCAGCAGAGTCTCAACAGGAAATGTAATACAGAGAAAAGATCAATCAAACAGTGAAGAATCACCAACCATGGAAAGATAGTCGATGCCACATAAGAGAGGTGCCAAGTCTAGCTGACAGAGTAAAATGTATACATGTATATGAAAAACTTTATTAAAACAAGCATCATTAATATTATTCAGGAACATATAACATGTCTAATTAATAAAATGTTATGAACAGGAGAACAAAGGATTTTAACACATCATTATGTTTAAAAAACTAAATAAATGTTCTATGTAGCAGAATAGAAACAGGTAAAATTCAGTGTAGAAAACTGAATACTGAATTAGTAAATCTCTCTCTCATGCATTCACACACACACAAAAAGAAACAAGGGTAGCACAAATAGATTTTTAGCATACAAGCATGCCCTTTTGAAAAATGATTATAAGGGGAAATGTTATGGCTTGTATCTAGATGTCACCCCAAAGCCTCATGCAGTCATGAGAGACCTTTCAGAGGTCGCTGGATCTAGAGTGTGTGGTGCTGGGATTGAGAGTGTATGATTGCTAAATCAGTCCACTGGTCAGTTTGGTGTAGTTTTGGATAGGTTTAAGGATCTGAATGCTGACTTGTTTAGGGCAGGTAGCCTGCATAAACTATAAGTGACAGAAAGTGGGCTAATGTGCTCTTGCCTTCCTGCTTGCTGTGGACTATTTCTCCTCTGCAGTGCCTCTCTGTCATGCCCCACTGCCTTGGAGCCAGTGGAATATGAAGTGAAACCTCCACAAACTGTGAGCAAAACAAACCTTTCCTCCTTTAACTTTGGGTATCAGGCATTTGGTCTCAGAAACCAGAAAAATAACTAAGACAGGGAGTTCACATAGTGTTGGAATAATAAGCAATATAAAATATAATTCGTTGCTCACCTTCAGCCTGAGAAAATAAGGAGAAAATTTTCTTCTGTCTACAACAAAATGTAAGTACATCTTTTCTACCAGATATGGTCAGTTTATGTCATAATACCACTTTTGAATTAATACCAAGTAATAAAAGGCATGTAATGAATTTGGTTTATATCACTTAGATATTATATCCATAAAAAGATGTAAATATCTCATTTGAGATATTTAGTTTCCCTATGTGACAGTTAACTGTGGTGTCAACTTGAATAGGAAATACCTATCTGATTGATTTAGTACAGTTTTGGGTATGTCTGCAGGATTGAAAATCTGCTCTGGGGGTGGGTGGCACCAACCAATAGCCCTGTAGCCTGGATGAAATAAAAAGGGAAAGCAGAAGGAAGTCTCATTTATGCTTCTTCAGAGGCGCTCCAGTTTTCTCCACTGCCTTTGGAGACCAGTCTCCAAACTTCCAGCACAGACTGTTCAGCATTCCATTGAAGATTCTTCAGCCTTCAAACACAGACTATTTGACTTTCCAATAGGGACCAGCACAGGACTCTGCAGTGAGCTCCAGGCCTTTGACATTTTTTTCAGGTCTTTGACTTTTGACTGGATCCTCTGACTCTCTTTTTGCACTCTTCCACCCCTGACTCTGCAACAGGTCACTGTAAGCCTCATATACATCACACACCTCTCTCTACCCCTTTCTTTTTTTCTCCAGTGCACCCTGATACATCATAGACATGTCCATAGAGATGGGTTAGAAAGGAAGAAGGGAACAGAGAGAGGTGTGTTTTCAGTAGTCATGACACTACAATCAGTCTCTAACCCCACAAGTCCTTTTGTCACAATTATGTCTTAACGTTCTTTGTTTATCAAAGCAATTGCCACAAATGTTAAGAGGATAGCTTTATTATTTAATCAATTTCTTGAAAAGTAAAGGAAACATTTGCTTTACAAATTAAATCACTCATTAGATAATGAAATCCTATTAGCTCTTTCTGTTGCTCTATCATTTTATGGTATAGCAATTAACCCAATGTTAAATATTATGGTAGGTTCTGGTATAAAAATAAGAGTGTGAATCTAGTCTGTCAGGATGGGTCTTAAAAGTCAGATGGTCTAAATTCTTGTTCTTTAAAGCAAATATGGACGCCGCGAACCTCAGGCAAACGCCGGCCAGACGCGCAGGACACAGAGGTATGCAGCCCAGCCCAAATCAGCCCAGGAACCCAGAGCTGATCACCGGGGAATTGAGCAACATAGCTGCAGGGAACTGGAGAGCTTGGGCCCCCTCCCACCAGAGTGCAGAGCGCACGGCAGCTCCATTCTTCAGCCGCGCGGCTCTGCTCGAGCGTCTGCCATCCCACAGCTCTTGTGCAGACCGCGCCAACCAGCAGGGTTGCTCCCGGCACTGTAGGCCTGGGACCTGCCCGGGCCTGCCCTGCAGGCATAGCTGTTGGGCCGAGCTTGCAGACAGAACCAGGGTCGGGGCCGCGTCCCGCGCGGTGCCCAGCACAGCTCCCTGGGACCGGGAGGCCTTGGCCCCCACCCAGTAAAGGAGGAGGCTCCACCTGCACGCCCCGGGAGGCCGCCCTTCCTTGCTGCGCACAGGACCCAGCCTACCGGGTCCTGCGATCCTGCACGCCGCAAGAGTCAGTGCAAACCTCAGGGGAACGCTGGCCAGCTGTGCAGGACACAGAGGTACATAGATTCCAGAAGAAAATGACAAAACGAAAGACCAAGAGGCAGTCTCAGTCCCCCAGCCCACAAAGAACAAACCCAAGAGATACTGAAATGGAAGACAGTGGGAGTCACACAAATGGACTATCCGAAATGATAGAAAATGCATTAAAGAAACAGCTTGATGAAGCTATAGAGAAAATCAAATCAGAAATATTTTCTCAGCTAAAAAATGAAATGAGAATCATTATTAAAGAAATGTTGTGTGTATCTAAAGAAGAGCAAGATAAAAACATAGAAGAACTTAAGAAAATGATCGAAACCTTGAATGAACAATATAAGACACAAACAGAATGCATGAAACAGAT
>RJWM01029197.1:0-25171 GCA_004363535.1 Dasyprocta punctata
TCATGAATAGGAAGAATGAACAATGTGAAAATGGCCATTCTCTCAAAATTGTTACACAGATTTAATACAATTCCAATCAAAAAACCATTAGCATACCTCACAGATGTAAAGAAATCATTCCTAAAATCCATCTGGAACCAAAAGAGACCTGGAATAGCAAAGGCAATCCTGGGCAACAAAGGCAAGACACGGGGCATCACAACCCCTAACTTGAAATTCTACTACAAAGCTACTCTGATACAATCAGTGTGGTACGGGCAAAAAAAATCTTAAGATCAATGGAATAGATTAGAAAATATAACCACAACTACAAACACACTCAGTCACCTTATCTTCCACAAGGGGGCCAAACATGTTCACTGTAAGAAAGACAGCCTTTTTAATAAGTTGTGCTGGAAAAACTGTCTTTCCATATGCCAAAAATTAAAACTAGACTCATGTCTATCACCATCCTCTAAAGTCAAAATGGATCAAAGATCTAAATATTAAAACAGAAACACTAAATCTGTTAGAAAACAAAGTAGGTAGAAATCTTGAAGACATAGGGGTAGACAGAGACTTCATGAACAAAAATCAAACTGCACAGAAAATACTACCCAGAATCAACAACTGGGATTTCATCTTATTAAAAAGTTTTTGCATGTCAAAAGAACTATCCAACAGAGTGAAAAGAAAACCCACAGATTGGGAAAAAAATCTTAGCCAACTGTCTTTCAGACAAAGGGCTCCTAACTAGAACATACAAAGAATTTAAAAAAGATCAGGCCCTCCAAATTCAAAGAGCCAGTCCAAAAATGGGCATCTGAGATGAACACACTTTTCAGATGAAGAAATACAAACAGCAAATAAATATATGAAAAAACATTATTGGTCATTCAAGAAATGCAAATTAAAACACTTGAGATTCCATCTCACCCTTGAAGCAATGGCTGTCATCATGAGATCAACCAATAACTAATGCTGAAGGTACTGTGGGGAAAAAAGAACTCTTCTCCATTGTTGGAGGGAGTGCAGACTGGTGCAGCTACTGTGGAAATCAGTGTGGTGATTCCTCAAAAAACTAGGATTAGAGGTCTCATTTGACCCAGCTATTCCCCTTCTGGATGCTTTCCCTGAAGAATTAAAAACATCATACCACAGTGATATATGTGTACCTATGTTTATAGCAGCACAATTTGTAATTGCTAAATCTTGGAAACAACCCAAGTGCCTATCAGCTGAGGAATGGATAAAAAAGATGTGGTACTTTTAAACAATGGAATACCACTCATTATAAAGAAGGATAAGCTCGAGGATATTATAGGTAAATGGATGTAACTAGAGACCATACTCATAAGTGAAGTAAATCAGACTCGTGTAAACATCATATTATCTCCCTCTTTTAAGAAACTGAAAGAATAAATAAAATCCAGACGGTATTATAGATATTGTGAAAGGGATTGAAACTGCTCAAAAAGAAAGAACAACTGAGGTGAGGAAAAAAAGAAAAGAAGGAAGGGAAAAAATATATATATGTATTTACACACACACAAGATAGCTAAGATAATTGCACTATTGATCCTATTTGTTCAGGGAAAGAAACTGTGATTGCTTATATTGTTTGATCTGTTTTGCATGCCCATATTTTGTAATCTGAGCAAATATTTTAAAGATAACAATATGCAATATAGTAACTATTGTTAATTTCCTATCAATTTATTTTTAAATCCTGTATCTTTTCTGCTGTTTTGTTTTGTTTTTATTGTTTTGTTTTCTTTTAATCTCTTTAAAATAAAAATAAATAAATAAAATAAAATAAAAGTGGCTTGCCAAACAAACATTACTGGGTTCTGGGTTGTTTGCCACTCCTCTGGTTTGGATTCCAGGTTCTTTTGTCTTGAACAATGAGTTGAAAAAATGACCAAAGGGCAGTGATAAGATCGATTTTAAACAGTAAAAGTGAGGAGTGAGGGAGAAACTGGCTGTGCAAAGCGGGCTTGGGCAGAGTAAGGGAAGAGAAAAGCTGGTGAGAGGAGGCGGAGCAGGCCGTCATGAGGAAAGCCGTGATCACAAGCAGCTCTCCCTGGCATATGTCCTTTTATGCTGTTCAGTTCTCCAGGAAACTTGCAAGAACTTCTACATGGGAGTCCTGAGAGGCGGTGCTGCGATCCCGCGCCTGGCGGTCGTCAGATTGAAAACCGTGTGCAGAGCCTTGAGACGGGCTCTGTGCACGTGATCTTGGATCTTGTAATCAACAGGTCACACCTGCTTCCCAGGCCAGCTCTGCCCGCCCTGATCTCCTGTCTCTCGTCTTTCCTGCGCTCAGGAGAAGCTTAGCGAACCCCGAGTTGGCAGTGCCAGAGCCGCTGAGAAGTGTGTGCGACCTGTGCGTTGCTGGTTTCCTCCTTCCCTCCCTGCTTCTTTTCTGACTCTGGCTTTTTTCCCCCTCAGGGGAGGCAGACTCCAGCGTGAGAGTCACAGTCTCTGTGAGCCACCAGCTGAACTCTCACGTGGATGTGGGCGTTTTGCGGTGGAGGAGTCACCCTGGTGATGGATTTATACCTTTCTTGGCAGTGGCTGGGGTATAAAGTTTTGGTGCTGACAGCTCAAGGCAGTGGCTTTCAAACTTTAGTGTATTAGGTGAAATTACTTAGATGATTACTGGACTCTGCCTACACCTGCGCCCTAGAATGTTTTAAAAATTTTTTGATTGAGATAAACTCGCATGTTTACCACTTTAATCATTTAAAGGGCACAGTTCAGTGGGTTGTAATAGGATAAAAATGTTCTTCAGGCATCCCTGCTGACTCCAGAACATTTCCTGTGCTCTTGATTGGAGTGGTTACTCTCTGTTAGCCCTCCTCCCATCCTCTGGCAGTCAATGACCTTGCTTTCTCTAAGATATTGACTTATTGTGGACATTTCGTATGAATGGATTCACCCTATATTGATCTTTTTTGCCTGGCTTTTTCACTTAGTATAGCATTTTCTGTTTATTCATATTGTAGTAGTACTGACTCACTTTTCGTGACTGAGTAATATTCCAGCATGTGGAGATACCAGACTTTGTTTATCCATTCATCAGTTGATAGAATTTGGGTTGTTTTCATCTTTTGACTATTTTGTTTTGTTTGTTTACATTTTACTTTTCATATAGTTTATATTTTGCTATTTTATGCTAATACATTCTCATTTTACAAAGGCAGTTTAGTGGAAGAATCTTCCTTTTCATATTTGAATTATCTGAACACAAATAGAACTATACATTTAAAAAGATGTCTTTGGATAATAACAACAACAAAAAGACAAGTTAGAACAACAACAACAACAAAAATATTGTCCTTTTTTACAGACAGACATTGAAGTGGACCTAATTCGATTTTCTTTTTAAAAGCCTCCAAATATAAAAAGCAACTTAAAACCTCAGATGAATGAAAGCGTTGTTTACTACACTCCTGGTTGCCAGCACTGTTTCCTGTTTTCTGTTGTTTCTACGCAGTTTCTTCTTTGTTTCTTCTCTCTCGGTCTCCACCGGTCCAGTGGCACTGTTTTCATCATCATCAAATTTTGTTTTCTTGTTCTGAAACTATACTTTTCCTTTTGCAGACCCAGGCTCTACAGCTTTATTTCCTTTTCCTTTAAATCTGTGACCTTTTTTTATTTCTGTTTAGGGATTCTTGTGCATCCTCTATGACTTTTTTCAAGGCTTCTTTTCTACCTCTCCTTCCATTACTTCCCAACATCGCTTCTTTGTTTCTTAATCATTGGCTACCATTATTTGCATCTTTGGCTATATCCAGCACTGCCTTTGCTTTTCCTTTAAATAGAATTATTCTCTCTTCCACTCCTCTGACAAAGTCTGTCCATTTTAACTCACTGCGACTTGGGAAAAGGATGTGCAAATCTTCACTACAGGTCTGATTGTCTAAATCACCCAAAAACTTCAGCAAGCGTCCAATCTTCTCTTTTAGAAATTTCATTTTGGCATTTTCTGCTAGTTTCTGTTTTTCTTCTTGTTCTTATTTAGCTCTTGACTGCCTTCTACTTTACTTGGCTTTCTTTCTTCATTTTTCTTGCAAAATAATCTTCCTTAAAACGTATTAGCAGATCTGTGTCTTATATTTCTGGCCTGGAGTTTCTATAAACTTCTTAGCAGATTCAGTGTTATTAAACATAGCAAATATTGGTCCCTTAATGCTTTGTGCAATAATGTTCTTCTCATCTGTATATTTAGTACTTGACCTTTATCTTCTAGCCATTCTTTGATATAATTGAGGGTTGCATCCATTGGGAAACCTTTAATATAAACAGATCTGTTTTTCACATCATTTTTATACCCATCAGTCACTTCAGGGAGGGCTTTGTTTGGGGATCTTCTGATTCTAGTTTTATCTTCACTGATTTCCATGAGTTCTGCTTTAGATTTGCTCAGTTATTCCACTATTACATTAAAGTCTGTTGTTAGGTGGTTGAGTCTGTTGAATTTTATCATTATTTCCAAGGGTACCCAGCCTTCATCCAATTTGATCTGTTCCTTTAAAAATCAGTCCCATGGCAAATTGAAGCCTCCAAAATAGTAGTCAATTTGATGTCAGATTTTGGCCTCTAGAGCAGCTGCTTTTTCATTATCACCATTTTCAGCCACTACAGCTGACTTAAGGCTGTGGTCTGGCATACACACATTCACCAACAACGACAGAGACCTGCCCCTTCTCAGTGCCATTGGCCTCTTTTGACTCTTTTGAATGCCACTGTGAACATTTGTATGCAAGTTTTTGTGTGGATGTATGTTTTCATTTCTCTTGGTATTGAGTTTAATTTTCTGAGAAACCACCAAACTGTCTCCCGCAGTGATCACACTGTTTTATATCCCACCAACCATGAATAGGGATTCTGATTTTCCCACATCTTCTCCAAAACTTGTTTTTTGCATTTATTTGTTTCTAACCAAATGAATGTGTATGAAGTGGTATTTTGCTCTAGTTCTGAGTGCCATCCCATACCTGCTGGGCCTGTGGTTTCTGATGAAACACTGACCATCTGTCTTATCAAGGATCCCTCTACACAACAGTTGCTTTTCTCCCTGGTTTCAAAACTTCTGTGGTCTTTGTCTTTATATGATTTGTGTTCATCTCAGTATGGATCTCTCTGAATTTATCTGACTTGGCATTTGTAGAACTTCTTGGGTGCATAGATGAATGCTTTCCATCAAATTTTGGGATTGTTGATCATTATTTCTCTGAATAGTCCTTTCCTCTTCTCTCTCTCCTCTCCTTGGTGGGATTCTCATGCACAAGTGAGCACAGTCCATAGCAATGCATAGATCCTTTGCTTCAGTTCTCTCCTTTCTGCCCCTCAGATGGAAAGCTGTCGGATAATCTGTCTTCAGTAGCCTGCCCAGATCCGCCATGGGTGCCTCCTAGAAGATTTCTCTTTTCATTCTTATAGTTTCCAATTCCAGAATCTCTGTTGCTCCTTTTCATAACTGTATCTTCAACAATATCCTCTATGTGGTAAGACATCATCTTTCTAATCATTTCCTTTAGCTCTTTGAACATATTTATTATTTGTCTGTGTGAATAAAGTCTTTGTCTAATGAATCCCGTGTCTGGGCTTCCATAGGGATAGTTGAACTAGTTGCCCTTTTCCTGCATGTGGGCTTATTATTATTATTATTGTACACCTTATACATTTTTTATTGAAAACTAGACGTTTTGAATAGACATGGCAGTTCTAGACATCTAATCCCTTCCCCTATCGGGATTTGGTGTTACTTACGTGTGTTTGTTTAGTAACATTCCTGGGCTAGTTTGGTAAAGTCTGCATTCTCTGTCTTCTGTGACCATTCATGTCTCTGTTCCCTGAGATTAGTGGTCTGTGCTTGGACATGTTCTTGAACATCTGAAATGAAAGGCAACCCCAGTTTTGCAGATAGCCTCTTCAAGCGTGTGAGGGCCACCTGCAGCACTCAGCCAGACACAGTTCACACCTGTCTTTTCTAGCCTCTTGCTTGGATATTTGAAGGTCAGCCCAAGAAGAGGTCTGAGGACTTCTTTGGTTTTTCCTGAGTACACAGGCCAGGTGTGGCATTCCAGGGTCCTAGGAATTTGTTGGAACTGTTCCAAATCCTTATTCCCAAAGTACCTCATTTCCCAACTTTCTTCCCAAGCTGTTTGTCCTAGCTGTAACCCACTGCCTCAGACAGCAGTAGCTAACATATTCTTCTGTAAATGTTTTTGACACACGTTCCCGGCTGGCTGCTGTGGCACTGGGAGAATTTCCAGTTATGTGAGATAAAGGCAAGGCCTTTCAGTCAGTCTTCCTGGGAACCACCAGCTAAGTTAAGTGATAACTCCTAGGAAATGAGGTCTTTGCTCCTCCTTCCAGTACCAGTACTGGTTGGTGTCTGGTAAAGGCTGTGCTTCAAGGCCAGCACTGAGCAGGAAGCAGGATGTAGAAGCAGAGTAAGATGGAATGCTATAAACTCATGCTTGCCAAGATCCAGCCGTTTTATCTTAAATGTTCCCGGCCCATGGTCCACTGTGTGAACACCGAGCTGCACTGTCTCCCTCTGGATGCCTGAGATTCCTTGTTTGTAGGGGTCCTGTTCTGACACCAGTTGAGACTCACCTATATTTTCCACTCGTATTGCTACATATAGCCACAGTTCTCAGAAGTGCCTGATACTGAGTACCTCAGCCACATGCTTTTTCAGGAAGGAGAGAGACGCTTTGGGTAGTACACTTGGAGAGGGATGAAACTACCCTTCAGCACAATAGGAAAAGGACCCATGAAAGTCTTGGTGAGGTCAACGTCGTTGATATTACTAATGCACTCTTTTCTATAGGATGCTCTGAGAAATGTGGGCCCTTCACAGAAAAATGTGCAAGGGCAAAGCGGTTTGCATGTAAATTTAGAAGGCTCAGGGTCCCTCTAAGGAATTTCTGTGGATACCAGAGAACCTGTAACACAGACAACAAGATAGGCTGGAGGGAACTGTGGGTTTCTGTTTCTCCACATCAGTGGTTCTCAACCTTAGCTATGCAGCAAAATTACCTGGAAGCTTTGTTCAGAGCAAAGCAAAACAAAACCTTTTCCATGGGACTTCCTACAAAATGGCCAACCAGATGACACCGTGATAGGGAGACTCCGTGGAATATACCATCCAAATGCTGGAATATAAAGTGATATGATAATGAAGGGAAGGAAGGGAGAGGGAGATGGATCCTCTGGACCCAAGAGGAGTCTAGAACGAGAACAGTGGCCCACGGAAAGAGTAAAAAAAGGAGCAATTAATGGGCATAGGTGGGGACTGGCAGTACCTCTGACCGGAGCGGAGTCCAGTTGGCGGCGGGATCCAAACTGGGAAGGTGTGACTGAAGTACTGACAATATGCGATTGAATTGCTGCGGCTGTGATGGTGATGGCCGAGGCAGCAATCGATTGTGGAACGAGGTGGTCATGAGCAGGCAAGTGAGTAAACCCGGCAGGCCCCAGCTCCCCACCCCCCTACCCCCGAGGGAGAGCGAGGGACAGGCATCTATCTTGAGACCAGAACCGCACCTAGTTAGGCATGGTTCCTTGTTCATACCGGGCCCTGGAGGGTCCTGGAGGAATCTGCATGGGTGCCCTGGGGGTGATAGGGGAAGTTTGGCGGACAACCTGGTACAGGTTCCCAGGCAGCAGCCCCGTCCTCGTGCACTGTACCAGACACCCGTGGAGCAGAAACAGGCTGTAGAAAGGCAGTGGACCAACAGGGGCTCACAGCAGAGAAATTAGGAGATCCCTGAATAGCCCAGGAAAATGTCAAGACAGAAAGGTAGAGGGCACTCTCCGGACTCCAATACAAGCAGAACAAATCCAGGAGAAGCAAATGCAGAAACGGTCAGGAGTCCAAAAATTAAACTCTCAGAGGAGATGACAACCGAAGTGGGGAGACAATGCCATGAAGCCATAAAAGAAATTAAAGCGGCACTGTTAGCCCAACTGAGAATTGAAATGAAATACATAATAGGGAAGTTGCTAAGCACCTCTAAAGGAGACATAGCTGGAAAGGTCGAGGATGGAAAATCAAAGGAAAATGAGAATGAAACAAATAAAGACTTAGAATGCATCAATCAGATTCAAAGAGACTACCAGGAAATCAAAGACTCCAATAAAAGTTGGCAGAACCACCTGAAGGAAACTAAAGATAGTCTTTCATATCTGGAAGAAAAAATGGCAGCCTGGGAGAGAGAAAGGAAAGACTTGCTAAAAATAATAAGAAATCTGGAAGTGGCAGTGCAACGGCTGCAAGACAACCCAAGGAAATATAATTTACAAATAAAAGGTGTGAGTGAAAAAGCAGGGGTCAATACAAATCAAATTAAAAGCCTATTTACAGAAATAAGTTCAGAAAATTTTCCAAGCATGGGAGCAGGAAGAGACTTTCAGATAACTGAAGCACATAGAACTCCAGCTAAACGACCAAAATAGGCCTATACCCAGACATATAATAATCAAGATTCCAGAAATTCAACACAAAAACAAAATATTAAAAGCTATTAGAGAAAAGAGACAGATTACCTACAAAGGAAGGCCCATCAGAATCACAACAGACTTCTCAACACAAATCATCAGGTCAAGAAGAGCTTGGAGTGAAGCATTTCAAGCCCTGAAGGAAAATAACTTCCAACCCAGATTGATGTACCCTGCAAAATTATCTTTTAAAATCAACGGAGAAACAAGATACTTCCATGACAAAGAACAACTAAAGGAATTTATGACAACCAAGCCAATCCTACAAAGAATACTGAAGGACATTGTAGAGAGAGATAAAGAAGTCCACTGCTCCAGAAAAAGCGACAGAGATACCTCCAAGCAGGGCAGACAAATGAATAATCCATCAACGGGATTTAAGTCCAGTATTGTTTTCAATGAGCTGTTTAGTTTAATCCTATTCTATCTCGACCAGCCTAACTTTATCATAAATGATGACAAAGACAGCGATTGTAAAGATAACAAAATTTATAAGGGTAGCCTTCAATGATATATGATCACCTTGCTTCAAAACCAGGTATTACTTTCGCTGCTCTGTTCTGAGGGATTTTAACCTATCTTAGTGTGTTTGTGTTACAACAGATGATATAGGCAACTGCCTTGAAGCTAATATGAGGCACTATAGAAATCAACATTGCATTACTATGTATTGCCTCCATAACCTTATTTGTTATTGGTTTTATTCAGTACTATTTCGTTCAACTATATCTGGCCAATTGGTAAGGGCATTTAGTTTGAAGATAATAAGAGGTATTACAAGGGAAACCGAGGAAGGAAGGTATGGAAAAAAGACATAGTTTTATATGAGGGTATTCATAAGATAGTTTAAAAGGCTGTACTACTAAATGCATAAACTGGTGAGAGAGAACAGTTGATATTCATATGATCAGATCAATCCTACATGTCTTTACCTGTCAATCTGAACAGCCCCCTTAATGGTAACGATATACAACGTTGCAACTACTGTAAAATTCCAACCATCTAAATTCCTAAACCTGTAATTTTACAGTATCAGATATGTTGTTGATGTTTGTTTATCCCTTTAGTTTTTTGTTTCTCTTATGTACGACCATTCTTTTATCCTTTATTGGTTTCACTCTGAAATATTTTGCTTGATTATATTAGACCTGATGTTATGGGTAGTTATTTCAATGATAACAAGAGGTATTCTAAGGGGAAAGGAAGGAAGGAAGGGAAAAGGAAAAAGACATAAATTTATAAATAAGCATAAATAAGACAGTTTAAAAAACTGTAGCACTAAATACATTAGCTATTGAAAAAGAAAAGTTAATATTCCTGAATTGATAAATCATACATGTCTATATCTGTCAATATGATCAACCCCTATGAAGGTAACGATATGCGATATTGTAACTACTGTCAAACTTCAACCACCTCAGTGTGTAAACCTACAATGTTATCGTATCAGATCTGTTATTGTTATTTGTCTGTCTTTTTTGCTTTTTGTTTCTATCTTCTGTATCTATTTTCTCTTAAATAAAAACAAACAAACAAACAAAAAAACCCAACCTTTTCCATGGTGGAAATGTCAAGATTCAAAACCACAGCACCAAAGAGGGGAATAGTGTACCCTGGTCCCCACCCCGCCGAGCTCCTGAAGCTGTGAAGGCCAAGGGAAGACAGTTTAGTGGGCAGCTACCTTTTCTATGAACAGCACCATGTATCTCTACCACTTTTCACCTACCACGATACCATTATCACACCTTTAAAATTTTAATTCATCTGCCGTGGTCAGGCTTTCTCATTTACTCTTACGTCTTTTTGTAGTTTATTTCTTCCGCTCTGAACCCCAAACACAGTGTTGACACATTGCCCTTCATGACCATTCCATCCACCCACCTCTTTCTTTCCTTCCTTAACCTTTATTTGTTGAAGGGCAGGGAATTTTGTCTTAAAAGTGCCCAACCAGCCCTGGCCTAGAACTGCGAGGGGACATTTTCAAGCACGAATAATCGAACGCCTTTTACCACCTGGAAGTGGGCTGACTTTAAGACTGCATCACTATTCTTTAGGTGATTAATGAAAATCAGGTCGCCACTTAGCCGGGTCTGCTGGAAGACTTAGGGATCCGCTGCTTGGATTGTGTGGAGACTTTGGAAATGCAGGAAAGGAGAAACGGCCAAGCAGAGGGAGTCCCCGGTTCCCAGCGCCCGAGTCCGAGGCCAGGCAGGTTTCATGAGTGCTCGCAGCCCTAACGCGCCTCTCTCCCTCCGCAGGCCCAGTCTCCGAGCGCCGCGCGGCGCCGCAACTGCATGGGGCCATGGCCCTGCTCCCCGGGCACGCGGAGACCCCCGACCCGGAGCCCGGCGGCGGCCGAACACGCAGCGGAGTGGCCCGCGCGCGGCACGTCATCATCAACGTGGGCGGCTGCAGGGTGCGCCTGGCCTGGGCGGCTCTGGCGCGCTGTCCGCTCGCGCGCCTCGAGCGCCTGCGGGCCTGTCGCGGCCACGACGAGCTGCTGCGCGTGTGCGACGACTACGACGTGAGTCGCGACGAGTTCTTCTTCGACCGCAGCCCGTGCGCCTTCCGCGCCATCGTGGCACTGCTGCGCGCCGGCAAGCTGCGGCTGCTGCGCGGCCCGTGCGCGCTGGCCTTCCGCGACGAGCTGGCCTACTGGGGCATAGACGAGGCGCGCCTGGAGCGCTGCTGCCTGCGCCGCCTGCGCCGCCGCGAGGAGGAGGCGGCCGAGGCGCGCGCGGGGCCGGCGGGGCGCGGGACCCCGGGGAGTCCGGCGCGCGCCCTGGGACCCGGGCGGCTGGAGCGGGGCCGGCGGCGCCTCCGCGACGTGGTGGACAATCCGCGCTCAGGGCTGGCGGGCAAGCTCTTCGCCTGTGTCTCCGTGGCCTTCGTGGCCGTCACGGCCGTCGGCCTCTGCCTGAGTACCATGCCGGACATCCGCGCGGAGGAAGAACGGGTGAGCACGGGCGTGGGCAGCGGGGCCGAGGCTGGGACCGAGGCGCGGGTGGCCCGGCCGAGGCTAAGTCATGATCCGTCTGGCGGCAGGGGTTCGGGGAAGGATGCGCGGGGGGAATGGGCTGGGCGCCATTAAAGTTAGGGTGATCTTTGCCGCGCGTGCCTCTCCCCTGCAGCGGCTGGAGCCAAAGGCGCCACACTCATTGGCCCATAGTGGTTAAGTGGTTGCAAGGGAGGTCCAGCGAGATGACCATTCATTAGTCTCCAACCTACATTCCGTTTCGGACTGGCACACGCAGTACCTGTCCCAGAGCCTTCTCCACCAAATCTCCAGTAGCACAGCCAATCAGCCCAGCAAAGTGCGGACAGCATGGAGCCAAAAAATATTTAGTACTTTCAAGGTTTAGAATTCTGTGGGTTTAATACCAAACTTGGTCGTCCCAGGCCAAGGAGATGGAGGCCCCACATTCTCCCAGACCAGACCCCAGGGCCAGGCCAGGGTTGTGCGATATATACTTCCGGTCCCTACTCTGTCCATTTTACTAATCCAAGATTACCAGCATGTGAAAGGTGGGCAGGAATGTCACTTGTGGGTTTCCCAGAGTTCCCAGGACAAAGCAAGGAGGTCAGGAGAAAGCCCCCCGACAGCTGTGCACGCTGCGAGTCATGGAACATTCTGGATCCAGCCGGGGACGGGTGTGCACCAGGCAGGAGCTGGTGTTGTCCGAGGTGTTGGGGTTAGTGGGATGGACCGCACTGCCACGTGGCTGTTGTTGCTGTCCACTGGCGCTGTTCTGGGCACTCCCAAGCCCACCCTGCAGAGGCACCCAGTTCCCACGGGGACCGGCCAGGAGCGGCTCAGCTCTCCTCTCAGGGGCCCGGAGGCTGTGCTCCAGCTCGTCTAGGGGCTCAACGCATGTTCAGAGGAGCCACGTTCACCAAAGAACGTGGCAGCCCCGACTGCAGGTTAAATTAAAGTGTAAAGTTTAGGATATTGGCTTGACGTCTTCATTTCGATTGTCCTGTGACTCAGCTGTCGTTTCCAGTTGTCTTCAGCAGTTTCCAACTCTGCTTCTCAGGAGCAGTTATTCGATACAGTATACAGGAGGGAAAAGTGATTTCTATAGGATTAAGGGTTGGGAGCAGTCAGAGGTGCTTGGCTAACGGTGGACCTGGGGAGCCCCAAACCCCGAATCCTCTCAGGGTCATCCACTGCTGTACCTGTTACCCACCTCTTCACACTCTGCAGTGCCTTCAGTGGAGGTGGTGCAGACTGCTGTAGCCCCTTTGGAAAAGCTGCCTGGTGGCAGAGGAAGAGCTGTGAAAAGACTTTCTACTGAGAACATCTGTGTCATAGGTAGGAAGACAGTGGTGGCTTTCGCTGGTGTTAGTGACAGATTGGAAGCCAGGGAGCTTCTGACTGCAGTGCGGGGCTGGCTGAGTAAATCACCTCTGTCCACGCGATGGGATATGGGGAACCTTAAAATGCAGGAACTCATCTGAAAAACTCCTCTTCCTTACCTGTAATCAAATACCTACAGATTAACCAGACAGACCTGGCATCACCGCAGACTAAGATGAACAGGTGTCCAGCTGCTGGAGGATGAGTTCAAGAACTAAATGCCCCTGCCTGTCAGCCCTTTGGTGATATTTGTCAGAATACAAGCTCATGTGAAAAATGAATGGTGTTCCTGCCAAAGAGTCAACTGACCCATTGTGTGTGGGCAGAGTATCACAATTCTAGGGCACTTGGTGCTTTCTCAGGTGTGGGGTGGCAGGTGCCTCACATGTGCCCCATGACACGTTGTCTCACACATCTTAGAAGACCCTGACCCTAAATCTGGCCAGGACGACCTCCGGTGTCTGGAGAAAACGAGAGCAGATAGGACAGCATGCCTGGCTTTTGTCCACACCACACGCACCCTGCCTTGCCGAGATTCTCTGTGTGTCAGAGGGACAAGCTGATGGTTCCTTTGTGAGATCTTTGCAGTGGAGACTTGATGGGGGGACCCAACAGGTACCAAATAAAGAGGAGGTGTTGTCACTAAGTACCAGAAGAAAAAGCTTCCAAATTCCATCCAATTTTTTTCTTTTAGTAAAATATAAATAAAACTTGCCATCTTGGCCACTTTTTGGCACAGTCAAGGACATTTTGAATGCTGGGGTCACTGGGCAGCTGTCACCCCATTTGTCTCCGGGATTTTCCTTCTTACTTAAGGAAGAAGGAAATGTGACATACGCCGCAAAGGACATGAACCTTGAGAGCATTACACTCAGGGAAATAAACTCATTACAAAAAGGCCAATATTGTATGATTCCTCTTATAACTACAGTAAGCAGTTTCACAGACCCAAAGAATGCCAGTGCTGGGGGGTGTGGGGAGCCAGCATTGGCTGGGACAGTGTCAGGGAGGTGGACAGCTGTGGAGACACATGATGTGCTGGCTGGGACCCTGAAGCACCTGCTGCCCTGAGCTGTGCACTCAGCATCAAGGTGGCACACCTTGCATTCTTTGTGTTTTACCTCCACACAAATTCACGGAGATAGCCAGGAGAAGCCAAGAGAAGGGTATTTGAGAGGAAGCCCTTTGTGGCTTTGTGACGATCCATGACTTGAGGCTGTCCTCAGCAGAATGCGAAAGTGACATACTTCGAGAATCCACGCATTAACTGAGTTCACCTAGTTTGTCTTCACATCCTAGCCTGACTCGGGAGTCATTACCGATGGCTCTTGGTTTGCTGATCTCCAGCCCCTTCCTCTAGCAGGACCATTACAGATGCTCCAATGTGTCCCTTCGCTTGTATCTCATGTGGCCATGAGACTGCAGGCATTTCCTTCACAGGCAGGGGTGCCAGTGGGATGGCAGGTGTCATTCTGTGGCTTGTGAATATCTTGTGGCAATGAAAGGGCTGCCCCTAACTTTACGCCTGCTGTAAACAGCACAAATCAATTATGCTTTGTCCTGGTTAGTCCAGGCATTGCTGGAGGTAGCAGACAAGACACAGCATGCAAAGACAGGGACAGGGCCAGACGCAGAAATGCCAGAGCAAGGCAGATCTGACATTGCCAACAGTCTTGACCACACGTGCTATATGGGATGGATGTGCTGCAGGCGGATGTTCTACAAACACCACCTGCCTTCCCTGGCGTGTCCTGGATTCATTGGGTGGCCCTGCTGGGCTGGGTCCCTGTATGACGCCCATCCAAGACTGCACAGCCAGGATCCAGCACAGGTGTTCGCCTTGGTGGTCCTCTGGGCAGCTGCTCTGGCCTTGACCCTGGCTGCACCTGGGTGAGTTAATCCCAGGGCACCCAGTTGCCCAGATCTCTTTAACAGCTTACTTCTCCCACCCTTCTGTCTGAGATAGGCCACTCTGGGAACGCTGTGGGGGCCACACCTGCCTTTGGTCCCTCCCTCCTCCTGATTTGTCTTTCTTCAATGTGGAGGACCAAGGGGTTGCCGGGCTACAAGAGCTGCCACCCCTCAGTGGCCCCACAGTGTAGGGGAGGATGGTACACCCTGCTAAGAAAGGGATGCCTGGGCCTGCAACTGTGACCCGTATCAACCTTGGCAGGACCCCAGGCTGGTCTGAGGGTTGGGCAGGGTCTCATCTCTGCAGGCCATGCAGTGTGCCACACAGGGCCCTAGTGCCGCCACAGCACCTCATACCCTCAGACCTCTCCCAGCTCCTGCAGAGACTCTTCACCTCGGGATAGGCGGGTGGAGCCATCAATAAGGGCCTGGGGCCCAAGCTTACAGCACTGAAGCGATAGGGTCTGTAGTGTCAGGCCTAGCCAGCAGGAGAGTGAGTTAAATCAGCTGTCGGGTGGGTGTGGGTGTTGTGGTGGCACAGGCTGCAGCACCCCCAGGGATCTTCTCATTTGTTCCATAGCTACTGAAACAAACACAGCAAACCGCCTGGCTTGAAACAAGGCAGAGTTATTCTGGTACACGTCGGGTAGGCAGTGTCCAAAGTGGCCTCCTTGAGCAGAATCAAGTTGTAGCAGGGCTGGTTCCCTCTGGAGACTGAAGAAGAACCACTTCCTGCCCTTGGCTTGCAGCCCCTCCTCCAGCAGTACCAGAGTGTGTACTCCCTCCTCCATTGCCACTTGGTGCCTCCAGCTTCCTCTCATGAAGACCCTGGGATCACACAGCCCATCTAAGTGACCCAGGACAACCTCACATTCTGAGGTCTTTAGTTACACACTTAGAGTAGTTAATCTTGGGTGTCAACCTGATTGGATTGAGAAATATACTACTGAATAGCCCATGATGAAAGGAAGTTGTGAACTTTATTGGAAATTAGTGAAGCACACTTCTGAGAGTGGGTGGTTTCAGAAAGGATAGGAACACAAGAGCTCTAATTCATCAGTTAATGAACCCATTAATGAGGTAATCATTTGATGGCATTACTGGAAAGCCATGGAACTTAGGGCGTGACCCTCCTAGAACGGAGCTGGCCTTGGGAGGTCATGACCTTGAAGACTACATTTGGTGTCTGGCTCCTCCCCAGCTGGCTCTTTCCCCAGCTCTGCTTCCTGGCTGCTGGGAGGTGAGCAACTTTCCTTCACCATGCCCTTCTTCCTTGATGTTTCTGCCTTAGATCCAACTGACCATGGACTGAAACCTCTGAAACTGGAACACAAAATAAACCGTTCTTCCTTTAAAATGTGTATGTCAAGTATTTTGTCCCAGCAATGGAAAACTGACTAATTCAACCCACCAATCCATTTTTCCATGTGAGGTGACACATACTTAGGTTCTGGAGTGATGACCTGGGTACCTTTTGAGGTTGCTATCTGGCTGACCACAGGCCCAGCACACTGGGCCTTGCTGTGTATCCTGTGTGGAAAGCCACAATTGCTGCCCCTCCAGGGGAGCCAAAGCTCTGTAAGGGTGATCAGGAGAAGTCTGGCTATAGGGATTGGAAGAAGGCCTTTCCAAAGGATGGAATTACATCATCTCATTGCCTCCCAGCTCTTAACTCCTTATAGCTAGAGTGTATTCTCAAAGGCCATGCTCTTTTTTATGTGTTGTATCACGTCCATAATTCCAGACTGAGTAGAGGTAGCATGACCCAGGTGACACAGTGAGTCCTGCACCCTTATGAGGGTCTGGAAACTCAGTAACTGGCATTCATGGCATTGGAGATAGTCGATGTGCAAGTTACTGTAGTGTCTCCTAGAGAGGGCTGTGTTTCATTTTGGAGACAAAGGTGAAGTATTTCAGGAGTAAAGACCTTGTCATGTGTGTTCACATCCCTAGAACAAGAAGATGAGAAAAAACAGAGCTGCCCAGTTACCTGTGAAGCAAGTGCCTCCAATCCTGAGCTGTCCTGAGCAAAATGCTTGTCCAGTTTGGGACCTGAGGACAGGTGTTGTACACAGCAGGGAGGCTCCTGTGCTCTGGGGCAGGAGGGCCCAGGGGTAGGGCCTGTGCTGGGTCAGCAGCCCTGCCCCGCCCCTGCAGGGGGGCTGTGCCTCAGCTGCGCCGGACACAGCCTTCCCGTTTCTGCAGGGCACAGTCCTCACGGCTTGTTCGCCATGTACTCATCTTCTCAGTGACTGTTACCTTTCCTGGTGCTCACGTGGCTATGGAGACAAGGCTAACACTGAGCATCTGTGGCCACAAAAGTAACCCTGAATTCTCTGACCCCAAAAGCTACATTCTGAAAATTCACAGCCAGTACAAGTTCCTATAGATTTCCCAGTCAGCCCTCTGTAGACTCATCTTAGTGCTAGGTGTCCAGGCCGAGACAGTTTGGAGGGGTCAGAGAGACCAGAACCTGGAAGTGGGTCTCAGCACCCGTTTCCAAATGGAAGTGCTCTGCAGACTCCTTCACCATACTGGAAGGCCTGCTCCAGGGTCAGGCACCTTTGCTGCTCCTGTTGCCTTTGCTGCGTGGCCAGTGACTCTGCAGCCTTCACTAGCTGGGGGCAGAGAATGTAAACAGCATCTCTCCCCACATCAGCCCCGTGCTGCCATCCACGAGTAATGTGCAGTGCTCAGGGGCTTGGGGACCGCAGTGCGGGCGCCACGTGTACACAAATGCCAGCATAGCCCCTGCCCATGTTTGATACTAATTGCTGTAGAATAACCTGGAAGGCGTGCTGCTTCTCCTGAGAAACGCACGTCTTCGGTGAAACTTGGTGACGCTGGCGGCATCATGTCTTTCTGTTGGGATCACGGGCGTTCTTGGTGTCCAGGAAGTACCCAGGTGTTGGCTTCCAGGCCAGGTGTACATTGCATTGTGATGTTTGCGCTGAGCAATTGGGAACTGTGTAGAGATGGGTGGACAGAAATTTTTAGTGCATCAGAGGGTTGCAAGATTCCGTCTGTGTGGTGGTGGCTGTGGTGTTGCCTGGAGACGGAGCTGAGCGCCTGCCTGGGTCCTGGCAGGTGGCGGGGACAGGCTGTGCACAGCAGCTGCCAGAGAACAACCTGTTGCTGCTGAAGGCTTGTGGGTGTAGGCTGTGTTTTTCAGAATTCATTACTTCCTTTCATGACAGATTATTTAGCAGTACATGTCAATTTTCCCCTTTAAACTCACATGATTAAATTCGGGCCAGAAAAATTAGTTATAGATTTCATGACTGTAATTTTGACTGTTGACTTCACTAAGGGAGGCTTTGTAGCAGCATCAAGAGTGGTGACAAAATTTCTGCCACAGTCACAGATGACATTCTGTCAGCTTCTTCCAGAGTACGAGCTTTGTGATTTCTGAGCTGGATTAGGGTCTACAGAGAAATGATGCAGTCCAAGGATGTGGATGTAGTGAGATTTACTGCGAGGAAACTGGGTGCCAAGAAGTGCAAGGTCTGCAGTCACGAGCTGGATGCACGGAGAGCTGCTGCTCCAGTCTGCGAACAGGCGACGAGGCTGTTGTCCTGGCTCTGTACTCAGTTCTGTTCAGACCCTCATCTGAGCAGCGGAAGCCACTCACTGGGGAGAGCCACCCGCGGCACCCAGCCCATGGCCTCACATGTCAGCCTCATCCAGAAACAAACTCAGAGGCACACACAAAATACTGCCTCGCCGATGCCTAGGCGCCCTGGCACGTGAGTGCTTTACTCCCCTCCCACCACTGTGCCTGTGTGACTAGGAGGCGCCACTCACTGGCATCCCACGAGGCTAGGACTGACAGATGACAAAGTGTACTTCTAGCCATCAGCAAAGACCCCTGAGTGATCCGTGAGGGGCCCATGACTGATCTCCTAGATCTGTGGGCATGAAGGGTGAAGTTGGACACAACTTGTCTTGGAACCACAAGGCAGAACTGTCCTGGACTGGCACGCAGGGATCTTGCATTAAAAATAGATTTCTTTGGAAAGACCGGGGGACCCCTCAGCCCTGGACTGTCCCATTCACAGTGGTGTGATGACTCTGTGCTACAACTGTAGTGACAGAGCTACACTCTGGGGTCCTGACAAGAGAGAGCTCCTTCTCTTAACTCAGCATGTGAGATGGGCAGCACTGGTCAACTTGCGTCCCGAGAGCTCCATGGCTGCCCTTCCACCCAGCAAGGGCAAGAGAGAGCAGGGCAAGTGGTTCTACATGAAGCTGAGGCCAAATACCTGGGCCTCTGGTGTCAGCCAGAAGTCCGGGGCACAGTTGGGCACAGGCTCAGGCAGAACGTTGGTTGTTTGAGTTGGTACTGGTCAGTAGCCTGTGCCATCACAGCGAACAGACTTCAGCCTGCTGCCAGTGCCCATGCCAGGCCTCCATGGTGGAAGGCGTCACAAAGTCGGGCCACACATGGGAATGTGGGAGGGGGAGGTGGACAGCATAGGCTATGCTCAGCTAGAGCCAGAACCACTTTCTGGTCAGCTCCAGGCTCATGTCTCCATCAAACTGGTAATGGGTTTAGCTGGTTTAGCTTTCTGTTTGCAAAAACCTGGTGCAGAAGTCGGTAGACTCCCACTAATACTATGCAGCGAGTGAGCCCAGAGCAGTGGCAGAACCTCAAGCTGCAGCCTGGGGATGGAATTCAGGTCTGTCTGCTGTGCTCTCCTGTTGCTGAGAAGGTGAAGTGAGTGCAGTGTGTGGCAGGGGCTTGGCTTCACATTCTACCAGGCTTCATCAATAGCAGGATATGGTACCACCCACCACGACTCTACCACCATGCAGCCCAGCCCCACCAAGCTGCGCAGACTTGGTGTAGGAAGCCAAGTTGTGCCCCCACCACCACCCCAGGATTGCTACCTGTATTTCATAGGGGGCCCTGTAGGGGCCCTTAGGGGCACAGAATAGCTGGACTGGTATCTTAACTATTTTTGTCATTGCTGAGACAAAATACCCGACAAAAGTTAAAGGAGGAAAGGTTTATTTAGCTCACAGTCTGTAGAGGTTTCAGTCCATAATCCACTGGCTCCAAGGCAGGATGTTGTGGCAGACAGCATCACAAAAGAGAAACAATTCATGGCAGACAGAAGACAGTAAAACAAGCAAGGGATGGCCACAACTCTTTCTATCCCTTATATCTTATCCAGGCTACTTAGGGCAAGTAGCATTCACACCCCTAATCCTAGTGCCACTGATCTTAGCATAGCACCATGAATTAATCCCACTATCACACACGGCAGCCATCTCTGACAAAGCTCCACCTATGACCACATGAGGCTTTGGGGAGCTATCTAGACACAGCCATAGCAGCTAGTCAACTTACTGAGCACAGGATGAATGTAAAGCTCAGAACATTTGTTTCCCTCTACTTCCTGCACAAAATTGGCAGGAAAAAAACTAGGAGAGTTGTGTTTTGTATTTTTGCTTTAGTCTGAAAAAAATTCTGTTCAAATGCTATAATAAAAGCTACAAGATTCTTCTTTCCACCATCTATCCAAGGTCTTTGGTCTCTTTTGTCACCATAAGAACAGAATTTGGTACTGGCCAAGCTCTCAGACTGCTCAGGACCTTGAAACATTTATTTCTTCTCTCAACCCTCTATTTCCTCATCAATCAAATGCAAGTTCCCCAAAGAGGTTTGATGGAATGAGCCGTCAGAATTGTACCCTTTTGCAAATGAAATCACTGTACGGGGCCACAGCAGTAGCGGGGGCGGGGGGCTGGTGCAGGAGGTGGGCAGCCTCGTCCCTCCAGCTCCAGAAGTTCCTCTGTGACAAGCAGAGTTAGTTGTCTGCTGCAGTCACAGGAAAGCTAATCAAAACTGACCAAGCCTTTAGAGGGCAAGGGGCTGTCAGCAGGCACCGGATGCACTAGGGTAGCCCCTCCTTCCCATAGGTGGGTGCAGTCAGCAGTGCAAAGACTGGCACCTCAGACATAAGAGCTACGGAGGGCAACCCAAGGATGGGGTTGCTGCTGTCCCCATGAGCCACTGAGTTTCGGGTCCCCTGTCGAGGCCCCTGCACAGCCTCCAGGGAAGGACTGTCCTGGCCTCATTGACAGCGCAGCACGGGAAGACACAGCCAGAGCTCCTGACCAGTGCCTGATGTGGGCCTGTGCTGGTCTCCCCAAGCAGCCCACCCTGATTTGCTCCATGCTGCTCTCAGGGACTCACAGAGGAGGGAAAGCAGACGTGAACAGAGAAGTGAGCCTGCACCCTCTACCAGAGTTCTGGGGCGGGAGATTGTGAGGTTGCTAAAACAAGCCGTTCCCTGGTAACTGTCAGTGCCCACGCTGGGACCCCTTGTCTTTTCTGTAGCAGCCCAGCGCGAGGTGGCTGTGATACTGCCGGAGACAAGTGGAAACGGAAGGCTTTCTCCAAGTGTGCGTGTGTGTGTGATTTCATGGCCCCCAGCATTTCCCTAAATAGGACTGAATTATTTTGACAGATATGGTGCGTTTTTTTAGGGAACTGAATTCATCAAAGCATAAACTCATCAGACACCACTCAAGTGAGAGAACAGACTCCAGAAGCCGGAATCGAGATGATTTTAGGCTTCACTTAAGTCTGAAATATTAAAGTATAACACGAAGGGATGTTTTTAATGAGAGGACATTAGCTGTCATAATTCACCAAACTAGCCATTTCCAGATGAGAAGCATGCGCTGTATCTATTTCACAGAAACTATTTCCAGGTCAGCACCATGGAAATCTTTGTAGGGGTTTTGAGCGGAGCCCTGTGCTGAAGACCTGTGTCCAACAGGGGTCTCAGTCTGCTGGGAGAGAAGGTGTTGTTTAGTGTGGGCCTGCTCGGAAGAAACCCCGCTTTTCTGACATGACATAGACGTTAAGTGTCTTGAGAAATCACTGTCACTGCCATGGGAATGTTTCTATGGGCACAACACCCGAAGGAATCGCCCACACCTCAGATTCTGCCACTCCCTTATCTCTGTCTACTGACCAGGTCCCCACCTCCCATCCTCCCTGTCCTTCATCCAACCTAAAGTCTGTGCCAGCTCTCACAAGTGCTTTTCTGATCATGACTGAGTACTTGTTCTTTAAGAAGGGTGGGACAAGCACGCGGTTCACAGAGCAGAATGAAAGAAAACCGAGAGGCTGTGACCAGCGAGCCTCTCTTTGCCACCCTCCTTCCTTATACCTCTTCACACCGCTGTGGAAGTGGCCTGTTCACAGCTCGTTTCCCAGCACTGTAGCCTAAGCAGTGGTGGTTAACCAATGGCACGCGTGCTGCACCAGGCTGTTATCACTGAAGGCTCTGAAACTCGCCTTCACTTCCCTAAGCCCTCTCCCGAAACCTTCCCGCATGTCTGCATGGCCCCGTCACCTTGGTGCTAAGTGTCTCCCATTGCCACTCTTGGCTGATTCTGGGGTGAACAGTTTTGTCCACAGATGATTTAGGAGGTGTTCGGTGCCTTGGTGCTTGTGAGCCAGTCCTTGGTGCGGTGTGATCTTGGTGGCATTCAGTGTCACGTCATCTGGTGTCTGTGTGCCTGGCCAGTGTCCACCAGTGCTGGAAGCCTTCTAAAAATATACTTATCTTTCTAAAATACACCTTGCAGCTTCCTACAATTCCTTTCTATCACTAGGAAGTAAACCTCTTTTCACAGGTTTACTTGCCAGTTACCCCCCTGAGCATTTCCTTCTCTTCACCATTCTCGAGTCTCTGCACGGCAGGCGTTCCCCAATGCAGCAGTCACCTGTGGATCTATTGCCTTGCACTGAAGGTTGGCAGCCACTGGCCCCCCACAGCCTCGGCCCAGGCACAGCCCGCTTCACTGGCCCCACCGGCCCTTCTCACTAGGAAAGTTCCTCTCCATCACTCACGCTACTCCTTGAGCATGCAACTCTGCAGGCCCCACATCTTCCTCCTTCCTTTGCTTCCTTTGTGAGCCTTCTCAGATCATCTGCTTCTGTCCGAGAAAGTTCTTTGCTTGTGCCCACTTTAAAATGGGGCAGATTCAACCTCACATGGTCTGCCCATACCCCTCACAGTCGCGATTGTAACCCTGGAAAGGAGGCATTTTCTGTTGTTCAACTTTGCATCCCTAGAGAGTACCGCACTCCCCACCCCAACACACACACACACACACACACACACACACACTCTCTCTCTCTTTGGGACAGCCCCTTAGTCTGCACTTTGAACTTTGTAAAGACAAAGTCTGGGAGGAAGGTGCTGAGCACCCTAACAGCAGCTCACCCCGTGGGTGCTGTGCATCACTGTGCCTCTTATCACAGCAGGGCTCTAGAAAGAGAAAGAGGAGGAAAGGAAGCAAAGAAAGAAAGCAGGCAAGCTGGCTAGAAACTGCCTCGGTAAGAACTGCAGAGACATTTCTTAAAACTCAGCACTAATTTCTAATAAGCTTTTAGTAAAACTGATGTAAAAGGTCTTCATTTTGAAAATGATATTTACAATGTGCATGGCTAAATAAATGCAAATGTTCTTTTGTTTGTTTGTTTGTTTGTTTGTTTTGTGGTGCTGGGGATAAAACCCAGGGCCTTGTGCATGCAAAGCAAGTCCTTTACCACTGAGCCACATCCCCTGTCCAAATGTTCTCTTCACACGTAAAAAATTTCTAGATCTAGATTTACAAGTTCGTTGTAAAAAATTCTAGATCAAGATTTACAGGTTTCCTGCTATCAGTGAGAGTGATTATTGGTTGTAAAATACTAGAGTTGCTGCCCCCATATCCTGAGCAGTACCCGGTTCCTCTTCTGGGAATGTGTCTGGAACACAGGTTTTACCAGATCCTTCCCAAGATCCTGAGATTGAGCTGTAATTGCCTCTAGTTGGGGCTCTCCTTCTGTCTCAACTTTCTGTACATATTTTACTCATTATCTCATTTGCCTCATTATTTGTAGATCAAATGAAAATCCAAGAGGAGTAACTGAAAATACATTAGAAAAAAATTAAATTTGTCAAGGTGGCTGGCTACAAAATAAATATGTAAAAATCAGTCGATTCTGTGTATACCATCTGTAATAGGAAGTGTAATGAGAAAACTAGTCACTGTTAGAACAAACGCTTGAGATGCCCAGGGACGATCTTAGCAAGGAAGACTCTGTAACTACAGCATTGTGCCAAGGACATGGAAAGCAGGAAACGAGGGGAACTTATCAAGGTCCTGAACAGAAAGCTACTCCCGGATTTAATGCCCATGTTATGCTGTCTGTTAAAATACTGGCGAATGTTCTTAGACCCTCTTAAGACTCCAGAAAAAAATACACATGGAAGACAAGCCCATAAATTATAGAGAATAAGGAGGAAGATTGATTAGGAGGGGACCTGTTATCTGTGCTGTGTAATCCACATCCCATACCCAGTAGATCCAAGCGGCAATCGTGTGCTTGTTGGGGACTGGTTAACATTTAGGCTGAGTCAACTGGCTCTGTCCCTAAGGCGTCTGCTAGCTCAGTAGCACATTTGGACCTCACAGACACAGCTGGAGTAACTCTACTCTCATCCTCCTGGAGCTGGGCCAAGTGCAGCCCCTGTGTGCCCACATACCATCTCACCCTGCTGCCCTGCTGGCCCAGGACTTCCTGGTTGCCTATGGCAGTATCTACATCCTACCACACATCAGAACATAGAAAATTAAATCTATACTTAGTAATAACAGTAGTGGAAAGTATTAGAAGTAAAATTAAATATATACTTAGCAAGGACAAGATATTGGAACATGTTACAAGTAAAATTAGACAGAAATATGCTTAGTAATAGCAAGTTTGAAATATACTATAAGCAAAATTAAATATATACTTAGAAACAAAAGTGTGCTCACTGTGGCAATGTATTCATGACCAGACACAGAAGTAGATGCTTGAGGCTATGCAGGGATTTGGTACAGGATATGAAGTATTTTCAGAGCATTGGGGGACCTTAGCCACCTCGAGAGATGGTGCTGGATGCTGTTTAAACAAATTCTAAATGTGGGAAATGGGAAAAACTAAATCAGTACAATTATCAAAAGAAAATGTTGGTAAACATATTTTCCCTTATGGGTGTTGAAGAAATCTTCTTAGATCTGGGAATAAAGCCAGAAACCATAGGGGGAAAACACATTTTTAATGTAAAGATTAAAATACAATGATAGCCCTCACCCAGACTGAAGCAGTTCAACTATAAGATTAAAATGGCCAAATTCATTCCTGTAAGCTAGTGTTGCCTTGATTCTAAAACCAGTCAAGGACTCAACTGAAAAGGAAAACTACAGGCCAGTGTCTTAACATAGATACACACATCCTCAACAAGATACCAGCAAACGGGGTACAACAAATCATCAAGGAGCTCATACATCATGATCAAGTAGGCTTTATTCCAGGGATGCAAGGATGGGTCGACATATATGAATCAATAA
>RJWM01029198.1:8378-24811 GCA_004363535.1 Dasyprocta punctata
GTATCAGCGCTGCTCACTCTTCCCCCTGTGCATCGCTCACCACTCAGACTCACGGCTGGGAGTTCTCACTGCTGCGTGGGAGAGCTCATTGCTCGCTTCTCTCCATCAGATATGCCCACTGGAGGTTGTGGACCTGGACTGTTACGGTTTATACATTGTGTCAACTTGAGAAGTCTAGTAGCTTAATTAAGTAACTCAGCAGCTCTACATCCTGGGGTGTAAAGCACAGGTACCTGGTCATTGTTACAATTTGAGAAGGCCAGAAGTTTAACTGAAAGACTTGGAAGGGAACCAGGGGTCTTACTTTGTAAACATCCTCATTTTGTCCAAAGAAAGGAAAGGATGTTTGTGAAGCTACACCCACCCCAGGGGAGCAGCCTGCATACTATAAGACAGTGAATGAGAAGGGACTGGCTGCTGCTTCTTCGGAGGAGCTCCAGTCTTTGCTTTCAGCTTGGACATCGTCGCCTGGCTTCTGGCACAGACTGTTCAGCTTCGTCGTAGACTCTTCAGCCTTCGTCGTAGACTCTCCAGTCTTCGTCGTAGACTCCTCAGCCTTCTGTCGTAGATTCTTCAGTGTTCCATCGTAGATTCTTCAGTGTTCCATCATAGACCCATCGGACTTCTGATACGGACTTGCATAGGACACTGCAGTAAGCTCCAGCCCTTGGGCTGGACCCTTCCCCCTCCAGCTTGCAGACACCCTCTGCACGCTCCCTTATTCAACCTTGTGGCTGACATTTGTAAGCCAATCTTGTTATTTCTTATACCGTTGTATATTTGGTGTTATATCTGTTTCTCTAGTAAACCCTAACTGATACATGGACATAATTTTTCCCGTGAATTTTGTCTGAGATTTCAGTGCAAGAGAGCTTCAAAGGGGATGCAAATGCAGTGGCTAAAGAGAATGACTTAAAGAATTTCAGTGCTTAAATACTAGCTCAACTTATAGAATGGAGGAGAGACCCAAGTTTGAAACTCTCCTGTGTCTGTGATCACTGGAAATCCTCCACACAGCATCAGCAGTTACTGCGGCTCCTTTCCCTCTGGCATCCAGGGCCTTCTCTGGCATCTTGGGAAGGTGGTGTTTTCTCTGCAGTGTTTTCTCTAGACCCAGCATCACTCATTAGTTTTGGATTCAGTCTGCAGGGTGAGATGGAGCAAGGCCCTGAGAGCTGCTCATGTAGAGCTGGTGAGGGCTGGGTCTGCCCTCCTCTGTCAGCACTCAGGGCCCTGGAGGGGGAGAGGACGTGGGCAGCTCCTGTCCCCTGCTCACAGCAGAGGTGGTCTCTCCTCCCTCAGCACCAGGGGAGAGGCTGCCAATGGGCTGAATCTGGGAAAGGCTTTGAGTGCAGGATCAGAGGTCTTTCTCGCTCCAACTTCCATGACAGGCATTCTAGGGAGCAGTATTTCAAAGAGTTAGCAATATAATGAATTGGATAAAGAATTTCTTTTGCTGGTAAGAAAGTGAGGAAATTGTGTTACATCATAATTATTCATTTTTTTTTATTTTAGACAAAAGGAGAACAAGAAATCAAAGCATAACTATTTCACCCCAACCAACAAAACAGCAACAATCATCAGCATATTGGATATTCCAAAAAATTATTTAAGGCAAAAAATACAGACATGAAACATTATCTCACTAATTGTTAACACAATTGTTTTCAATTAAACATTTCACATTAAAAATAAAATCTGAAGGTGACTCTATAAAAATGACATTTTACTCAAAATTCTTCTCTGTCACACCCATTTTTTTATGTACATAGATTTCATTTCAGATGACATGATACTCTACCCAGAGGATCCCAAGAACACCACACCTGTCTTTTAGGGACAGCAATGTATTGAGGTCTCCCAATACAGTTGTATTAAGGCTTACCTGATTTTTCATGTCAATTAATAATTATTTTATATAACTGGCTGGACTAGTATTTGTTGCATTATTATCTCTTCCTCTTAGATTGTTTCCTTACCAATATATAATGGTATTCTTTGTCTCTCTTAATCAGTCTTGGCTTAAAAGTAACTTTATCTGCAAATAGAATAGCTACCTCTACTTTTTTCTGGGCTCCTGTTGCATGGAGTATTGTTTTCCATCCTTTAACTTTCAGTCTATGAGTATCATTTTGAATTAAATGTGTTTCTTGTGTACAGCATATTGTTAGATCTTGCTTCTTCATCCATTCTGCCAGTCTATGTCTCTTGACTAATGAATTAAGACCATTAACATTGATGGTTAAAACTGATATGTATGACTTATCTTTATCATGTTGTTTTCTTTTTTCCTGGTGGATTCCTTCTATTGGGGTTCGTGGAGCTGTAGTACTTATCATCCCTTTCTAAAATGTCCTTCAAAATATTTTGGAGTGCTGGTTTAGTGGTCATGAATTTCCTCAACTCTTCCTTATCATGGAAGTATTTTGTTTCTCCCTCTATTTTGACAGATAGCTTTTCAAGATACATCAATCTGGGTTGAAAGTTGTTTTCTTTTAGAACTTGGAGTACTTCAAGCTCTCCTTGACTTGAGAGTTTGTGCTGAGAAATCCACTATAATTCTGACGGGCTTTCCTTTATAGGTAATTTGTTTCTTTTCCCTAACAGCTTTAAAATTTTATTCTTACGTTGAATTTCTGGAATCTTGACTATGATATGCCTGGAAGTTGATTTTATTTTAATCATTGCTAATTGGAGTTCTATATGCCTCACATATTTGTATGTCAAATTCTTTTTCTCCACCAGGAAAATTTTCTGACATGATGTCTGTAAGGATGTTTTTAATGTCATTTGTAGTATCTCCTGCTTGTTCACTGACTCCAATTAATCTTAGGTTATTTTTCTTTGTCTCGTCAAACAACTGCTAGATTAGTGTCTCATGATCCCTTGCTAGTTTTGAAGAATCTTTCTTTTCCTGTCACTAACTGCGAGCCTGTCTTCAGTATCTGAGATCCTGTCCTCACATTGGCTTAATCTGCTTTGAATACTTTCAATAGAGTTTCTAATCTCCTGGATATCTACTTGAATCTGGTTTATGGAATCCATTTGCTTCCTATGTTGTCGTTCCATAATTTGCTTAAGTTTTTTTATTTTTTTGTCTGTATCTGCCCTAACATCACTAAGCAATGTTTATGTTTTGGTAGCCTCTGTGGTTATATGAGAGATTATTTCTGATTTCATTTTTCCAAAGCCTCATTCAACTGCTTTGTTACCACTTCTAAGAAACCTTGTAGGGGGCTTTCAGATTTTCCAGCCTCATTGCCCCCTGGGTTTGCTTTTGGTGAACTGGGTGTCTGGGGTTGTGACCTGTTTAGGTGTCTTCTCATTTCTTTTCTTTTTTAGTTTAATTCCTAAAGTGATACCTGTTAGTTGCCTGCAGTGGGTTACTTTAATGGTGATATTAAGGACTTCCAGGTGATGAGCACTTCCCAGAGATATCTTTCAGGTATAACTGGTTCCTGTGCTCCTAGTCTATTGGAAAATCCCACCTCCTCAGTTTGTCAGAGATGAGAAACCACTGCTCACCTAGCCCAGTCCCTAGTTTCTTGGCACCACGCCTCAGCCCTCTCTGCGACCCCCAGTCAATCCCAGTTCTGGACCAGCAAGACCAACAGCTATCCAGTTCAATCCAGTCAGTTCTAGCTGCAGTGGCACCCACAGCACCAAACACAGCCAACAAAACAGTAAACTGATCCAACCTCCGATTTACAACCCCCAACCATATAAACTGCATTTATATCCATACAACAGGATGCAAAACAATCATATACAATACTTAAGTTCACAAAATGTCAGTTCTGTCCCCAAAGGTGAGGACCCAAAATGAATTTAAGAAAAAGCAGAAAAGTGGGAAAAGGGAAAAGAGACTGCAAGTAGGTTGGAGAACAAAGATGGGTCCACCAACTCAGGAAAACCACTGCAGAAGACTGAGGGAAAAGAAAGCCAAAAGAGACAGAAAAGAGAACAGAAGAAGACTAGGCCCAAAGCGAGGGCAGAAACCACACTCACACTAAAAAAAAAAAAAAAAAAAAGAGTCCACTTCCGAGGTTCTTTCTGGATTCACTGGTAAACAGCCTGCGGAGACAGCAACCCAAATCGTGGCACTGTATCTCCACACTCCAGCAAGTGTTCCTGGACAGAGTAGTAGACCACCTTAGCAGGCCTGTCCTGAGAGTGGCCTCCTGGGGCTCGCAGCCATCCAAGCAGTCTCCATGGGTCTGTGCCCAGCTAGGAACTGCTGGAGGAAGCCAGTTAAAGTTTTAGCCCCAGGCATATCTGACGTGACTCAAAGATGGCTTCTGGCAAATCGCTCTCCCGCAGGAGGACTAAGCCCTCTGCACTCACCACCAGCCAGCTCAGTCCTCCGAACCTGCCACTCTCCTCCACCACGGAATGGTTCCACAGAGGCCCCAGGGTCACCAGCCACCACCAACACCAAGACTGTGCACTGCCGGGCTCCAACAGCTCCCCACACTTAGTGAGTCAGGCTCCGGACGAAGACTCCAACAGCTACCATCTTCTTCTTAATTGAATTTTTTCTTTTTGCTCTCTGTGGGGTTTGATTCAGACTTCAGGCACTTCCTGGGTCCAAGGAACCCATCTCCCTCCTTTTGCTCTTCCTCAAGTTGATGTGTTCCCACGTCTAGATGGTATCTCTCAGAGAGGCTGTTTTCCCGGAATCCTACTACTCCACCATCTTCCCAGAAGTCCCCTAATTATTCATTGTTATATTACGCATCAATTTCACTCTGCCTCTTCAGGTTCTGATGCCATGATGTCAGTTTTATATCCTAAGGATCAATGCATGTAAACTAATTAGGAACTCTGATATCCAAAATGCTCAGAAATCTGAACTACTTTGAACAAATGCTGCTATGGTCATCCAAAAATTTCAGATTTCAGATAGTTTGCAACTTAGGAACATTTTGGCTTTGGAATTTAATTATTCACATGATTCACTTAATAAAAGCAATAGAAATATTTCGAAGCATACAAATCTCTGAAAAGTAAAAGTCTTCTGACCCTGAGTGTTTTGGATATGGGATTCTTGTGTCTGCAGTGTATTTCCTCATTCACTCCTGGTCACTATATGTGCACCTATCATTACCCTAATAATGATAGCTCATGTTAATATATTTTCAATATTGGAAATGAACTTTAAAATCAAAAGAGTGAAGTTCCTACTTGGGATTTTATCTATGAACTTTGCAATATTCCTGTCTTTTGTGTAGGGAGTGTGTGTGTGCATTTCCTTTCCACTTTGTACAGTATATGTGGTTAAGTATTTGATGTTTGTGAAACACTTCAGTTTAATTTCAGCCATAACTTGATGCTCGTGTGTCATAACTTGCAGCATAGTGTCTCCATGTTTCTGTTGGCTGCTGGGTGACTTTTAGTCCTTTCCTAATGCTACCCAGCTCTGAAATTCCTCAGCACCAGCTGTGTGTCCAGTGTTTCAGGTCAGTCCTGACCCAGCTGCAGAGCGAGTGCAGGGCAGGGCAGCATTGTAGTCCCAGTGCCTGCCCTGCCCGCCCAAGCTGCACACGGCCCAGGCCGCCTGCGCCCCTGCTCTGCTGAACACAGGGAGAAGAGTTCCTGTGTTTACTTCTCAGGAATCATTAAAGGACAGGATCTCCTGCTCACCTATGAAAGTGCCTTCCACAGTGTAGTAAGAACTAAACAACTTTGTTAAGTGTTAAAGCGGACTGTGATGCACAGCATAAGTAATCAACTCACAAAACTGATTAAATCACATGAAACCAGTCAAGAAACTCCTCCAACAGAAGGGAATTGCTCAGCCTACTGAGCCATGCCGATGAGTTTTTATAGAGAAGACACCTGTCCTCAGTGAGCGAGGGAAGCACCATTTGCTGCACATCTTTCTCCCTATCTTTGTCTTGAAAATAAAGAATCTGTCAATATCAGTGACTTGTCTTTCCCCAAAGGAAAATAGAACTTTTCCTACACTTACATCACACTGACAGACACAGCGTGGAGCGCAGTCCCAGGGCTCACTGCACAGTGAGGAGGGGCAGCAACTTTCTCTCCACTGGGGCTCAGGCTCTCATCTGATGGCTCCCAGGGCCTTAAGGGAGATGTTTCTGGGGTACAAAACTAAGAAGAAGCCCATGCAACCCAAAAAGTTTACACCCAAGAGAAGGAAAAGGAAGTTTTCTAGAGAAAGTAAAAGAGAACAATAGAACTTCACTTGGAAAGGAGAGAGAAATTCAAATGTTTTTAATTTTTTAATTATCATAATTCCACACATGGATTTCCTGTTGTAATTTTATACTATTTTTATATATCCTTTTTGTTTTTACTTTCTTCTTTTAAATTAAATTTAATTTCATTAGTATATATTTATAACTCATGCTGCTCTCTTTTCTAAGCTCCTTCCCCTTCCCTCCCCTCCCACTCCTCCTCAAATTCCCCTATCAGTTTTATTCGACTTGCTGATATTATTTGTCTTAGCTCACATTATGGCATAGAATATTTATTTTGAGTAGAGTTTTTAAGATCCTGTACAGGGTGCAAATTTATTCTTCTCATTTCCCCTGCCCCTCTTCCCCACCCCTCTTCTTGTTCCCTTAGGTCACTTCCCTCTTGGATGACATCTGTCACATTGTCTCTTTCTGTCCATCCTTTATCACTTTCTTTGTTTGTATTTTGTCTCACTCTAATAAGACATACCATATGTTATTCAAACTTGTGTATCTGATTTATTTCACTCAATATTATATTTTCCAGGTGCATCTATTTTCTTGCAAATGCCTCACATTTGTCATTCTTTAAAGAATACTACCCTTTATAGTATTCCATTATATATAGATACCACATTTTCTTTGTCCAATCATCTGTAGACAAGTAACTTCTTTGTGTGATTCTAGTCTAGTGTTCATACCCCAGTTACACCTATGATCCCCCCACTGCAAAGCCGGAGTAAACTCAGACTCAGGACCTCTTTCTGCCAGGTCGCAGGCATTTTTGCAGAGTCTGATCCAGCCTGAGTTCTTGGGTAAGGAGCTCTCTCTGTCCCTCTCCCTGTGTGTAACAGTGGATTCTGCAGACATGTTTACAGGCACTGAATCGTCCACTAAGTCAGGATTATTGCCATGCACTCAATTCAAATACAGCTGTAAGAGTATAACACACGGTGTCTATCAGGGCTGGTTGAGAAATGACACACCACAAGCCCCTGCTGTGTGTCTCCCTTTAGTACTGGGAAATTTGCACTCCAATGAGCCTCCAGTCCTGAATAAGTAACACGGAGTCTGGTGCCTCATTGCAGGTTCTAACTGTGTGATCTCCAGTCCCTGCCTTTTAGCTGGACTCACTGCAATCTGCTTTTCAACTTTCAACAGTCCCCAGGGACTATCTTTTCCTCCTCTACACTGGGTCCTTGTCATTGTAAAGTCCCTAAGGGACTCCCCTGGGATTGAAGTGCAGACTCCCAGCCCTTTCCCAGTGTCCTCCTGTCCATGCCTGCACTGTGTCCTGGGCATTCCTAAGGCAGACACTCACCACCCGGTACCACTGAAGGTCACTCAGGACAGAGACTCATGTTCTTCCTGCTGTCTCCCACTCCAGACTTCAGACCCCTTGTCCTGGAGAAGCTGAGCTGCTGGAACTCACTGCTCCGCCCTCTTGTCCTCTCTCCTCTGTGTTTCTTGTTGATGTTCTCTGAGTCTCTCCAATGTGGCTTCTCCTTTACTCAGCCATGTTGGATCTTCCAGAACATTCCTTCTCAGTGGGTCTTTCCTCAGCTTCTCTGATGTGACTTTTCCTTTAGTCATCCATGTTGAATCTCATATTCCACACTTTTGCCTTGTTCAGGAGCAGGGCTCTTATTTAACTCAAATTTCTGTGGTCTCATTGTGGGTAGGTGTAGAAGAACCAGGCCCAAATTGGTGGTACCTAAGAAAAGGTGTGGAATCCACAGTTGTGCAGTTGGCCTGGTAATAGCCTACAAGTCAGAGCTCTCTGAAGGAGACACAGATATCAATTTTCTAGAATGAAAGTAGAGAATGTCTTTGTACTGTTGGTTTAGAAAAACATTAGTTTAAATGCTTTCACATTTCTTTGGCTTATATGACTACATGACACTGAGAAACATATACTGCTTTAAAGCAATAACATGGTTTACACTTTTGAAATACTAATTTTATTGCCTATCATTATGTGTAATTTGTTAAGCTATTAAAGCACTCACTGAAATTCATCATCTGTAAAACAATAATGTTCTTCGATACCCAGAGTGATAAGAATTAAATGTACTGCTTCATGTGAATTTGACTTACAACCCTAATGAACTGGGAAATATTAATGTAGTTTAAAGTTCTTTGACTACTGCACATTTAGCCTAATGTCCTGTAACCTCTTATACTAAATGTGAACCTGCACCTCCTACTTTAGCTCTGTTCTTACCCTATCCAAGCTCATTAGGCTAGATGACCTGGTGTAACTCCTGTCTGGTCAGAAAGCTGCCAACACGCCTGCCATTCTCTCAGCAATGCCTCTGTCTTCTTCATCACCTCCAGAGCAGTTCCAAGTGAAGAATCCAAGGTCACCAGTCATTGCCATGGTAGGAGAAGCGGCTGTGCTTCCCTGTCACCTCAGCCCGCCCATGGATGCTCAGCACATGGAGATCAGATGGTACCGTGATGGCCAATCGGTACTGGTGCACGAGTACAGGAATTCTCAGGACCACACAGAGCAGCAGATTCTCGAGTACCGAGGGAGGACAGAGCTCCGGAGGGACAACATCACCCAAGGCCAGGTGGCCCTGAGGATCCATCCCATTGTCCCTGGAGATGAAGGACAGTACAGCTGTGTCTTTGAAAGATCCTCACAGCTCAGCCAAGCACAATTTGAGCTGCTTGTCACAGGTGAGCAATGCAAAAGCTGAATTTGTATGTTTTTGTCCAACCAGGACTCCACTGTATGTGTGGAAACTGTGGCTGAGTCTGTACAAGCAACACAATGGAATGGAAAGTGTTACAGTTCAAAATCATCTAATTAGTCTTTATAGAGTGATATGTACTTTAAAGGAAAAATATTTCTAACATTTTTCATTTCCAACATAGTCACTGAAGGGCAGGTTTGACAATGGACTCCAGTGTATTCTAACTCTAAAGGGCTCAGAACACATCTCAGTCCAGGGATTTCCTCCTCACCTGCCAGACCCAGAAGGAGGTGCACAGGGACAGGAAGGACCGGGCAGCCTACTCTCACACCCTGGGTTTCTACACCTCATTCCCTTCCATCCTGGGTGTGCTCCTCCCTATCACACGTGCTCCTGTCCACTCTTCCTCTGTCACCTGTGCACTCGGATCTCTGCAGAAGCCTGCGCTATAACACTCCCTCCCCCACCAGACACAGACAGCAGGGAAAACCTGTCCTGAGGAGAAGGAAAAGTAAGGGAGGCTTTGTAGTTCTGCCATGAACTGAGCCCAAATCAGAGATCTCTACAGGTGTCACAGGGCCATATGCTGAGCTCAGAATGGGTTCCTCTTTGTCTGCCTTCAAAGATTTCAGAAGAAAACAACAAAGTCATCACTACCAGCAAAGTCCTGACCTTCATGATACACGAAGCCCTTGTTCTCCAGATCCACTGACCTATGTGTATTTCCTGTGCTTCTTGACAGCCACCATCTCTGAAAGCCAGAGGCTACTAGAAGAATAATCTGTGTATCATAGCAATTTTAGCCAGAAATAAAGTGACCTTTGTCTCACAGTTGCCTAATAATTCAACAAGCCATACAATTCTTACACATTTTAGGAGTCTCCAGAAAAGAAACTTACTGGTAAGTTTTATCCAGAAATATTTTGGTTGAATTTCTGTAAACCAGAATCTTCCTTCCTGTACCAGTCAGTGTTTCACTAGAGACAAATATAACCCAAGGTATGCAGATGCATAAAATATTAGAAGACTGAATTACAATGCTCACCACAGAGTCGAATGAGGAAGAATTCAGAGAGTGTCTGCACGATGGAAGACTGAAGATTTCAGTCCAAGGTCTGGAACTCACTGCAGTGACCCACGTAAGTCTGTAACAGATGAATAGGTCTGTGATGGAAGGCTGAAAGGTCCAGGCCAGGAGGCTAAGAGTCTACTCCTGAAGGCTGAAAGTTCAGAGGTGGAAGCAAAAGAGTCTGCACTAGAAGCCAGAAGATGACATCCAGGACTAACGTGAAGCCTGGAGCTCCTCTGAAGTTCAGAATCCAGTCCGTTCATCCTCATTGCCCCTTTACACCCTCCAAGATACATGCTGCCCTAGGATAGGTTCTGAGCACCCACTAGGGTGTAGAATTGCTGAACACATTTAGTTAAATTCCTAACTTCTCAAGTGACACAATCTACCAACTATTACCATACCTCTCTCTACACAGGCTCTGTGGTTCTGGGGTAGAGATCTGTACCTGTCCGGGTTTAAGAAGCCTCCATCTTCCAGTAGGTGCCCTGGAGTCCGCCCGGCAGGTGCCCACTGCATGTAAAAGAGCAGCGCCCGCCAGATGCACTTGCCCAGGAGCCTGCAGGGCTAGGGGAGCCTGACTGTGCTCCTCCCTCACCCAGCCACACCATCTGCAGAGATCTTCACTCTGCTGTGAGGGGAGGTGGAGAGACTCCTACACATCCACTCCAGGAGAATCTGCAATCATTTCCTAGAACTTGTGCAACTGTGTCCAATAAATTTGATTATGTAAATAAAACCAACTCATGAGTGACTTTGAATCTGAGGCCAGCTCCTCTGCCGTGTCTCCTGGAGCATTCCTTCAGTCCTCTGGAGCAGCCTGACTTGTCCTGTCCTGAGAGTTCTATTTCACAGGGGGGTTCCCTACCGCATAGGAATCAGTCTCCCTTCTGCTCTGCACTTTATTCCCACACACTCAGCAGCACTCATTTCCCATCCTGAAGCTCCTGACTGGACCCCAGCTGTGCTGCCTGCCGAGGAGTTTGTTTTGACAGCAGCAATGATTCCCTGACCACCTGTTGGGGTCTCTGATTTGATTTCATGGGTCCAACAGCAGAGTTTCTCAGAGGCGGCGCCTCTCTGAGCTCTAGGCAGGAGTAGGGTGCAGTGCTTGTAGGTTCCACCTAAGCAGGTCAAGCACAACAGAAATTTAAAGAAAGGTGAATCCACTGTCAGGTTTCCTAATTTACTCTGCTTGCATACACCAGAGACAATGTGCTTTAATCCCACTCACTTCTTTATGAAGCCATAGCAATCTCAGCATGGTTCAACTGATTTTCTAATGTGCCCTGAGCATAAGACACAGTGAAATCTTGGTTTTGAGCCCAGTGTGTTCCAGAAACATGCTCACAATCCAGAGCCCTTGTGTATCAAAGGAAATTTCTGCTATAGAAATAATGGGATCTCAGACGATTTGTTCCACAACCTAAAAATGTTCATATAAAAATGACTCCAGTACTATAATTCAAAAGAGTAAATTAAATACAAAATATTAACAAAAATGAAAAAATCCCCTGCCCTTACCTTCAAATTTCTTCGTGGCTGGTGTGAGGGAGACAAGAGAGAGGAGGGTCACTGTGTAGCGTGACTTTCACTATCACAGTGGAATCACTGCCATCTATTGACTCGATTGAATCTTTCTTTTCATGTGACTTTAACAAGAAACCTGTCCACTGGCATTTTCTTTTGCCTCCTCCTGGGCATTTTGCTGAAATGTATCATTGCATTGTGTGAAACAACTGTGTTGCTCTTACTGCTGCAGTCTTATACTGGTGTTGATTTTCTACAAAATTTTGCAGTTTCCCACATTGTACACATTTTCCTGATATCATTTGAAGTGAAGGATTCTTCTACTGTATCCTCCTCATCTGCAGAGAAGATGTCCTCTATAAAGGACATCTTGCTATTGGAAGAAAGGATCACCTAAAATCCCAGGAGGTGAGGGAGAGAGAGAGAGAGAGAGAGAGAGGGAGAGCAAGGCCATTGGCTCAGTTGTGGTTATCTGATATTCAATATTAAGGACTACAATTATTGTCAGGCATCTTGATTATCAAGTTAATCAAAAATGTTTGGTCCTCATTTTGAACTTACACAATACAGGTGACTTGCAATGCTAGGTTTCACTCTATTATGAACTTGTGCTCTTGTAGCTTACCACTATATTTGCAGATGTAAAGTTTACACTGTGTCTTTGAGATTCAAAACTGAAATAATAAGCAAATGTGTTCAGCAGAGTCCACATGTTTTTGCATGGAAAGGTTTGTCCCTAAAATTACTGATGTCTTCCTTCTATATTTTCCAAGAAATTTGCTCTGTATTTAATAATATGAGAAACATTTTATTCTTATTTTTTCTCATCTGATACACTGGAAAAATTGCATCCTGTACTGATTCAATGTTTTTCCTTGCTCTCTATGAATACATTTCAGTGGACACCTGAAACCCTGGGCTGATTGCTCAGAGCTGAACCTCAAGAACACTCTCTGAGAAGCCTGTGCTTTCTCATCTGTGTTGCTGCTGGCCCTGCTTTTTTTAGTCTGCCCCGTCCTCCTGGAGGAGCAAAGTGTGGCCCAGGTCAGGAACCTGTTCCCACTGGAGACGCAGTCTCTGCAGGAACCCAGAGCCCCGTCCCCGCCCCTCTCCTCATTGTCTCCCCTTCAAGGAGACGCTGTGCTGCCCTCAGCAGGGCTGCTCTTCTCTGCAGCTCAGCCCTGCAGCTTCACCTCCTGCTCCTGGCTCCATTTTCCTCTCCCCGCCCCTCCCCCAGACCAGTGCTGTAGACAGACACAGCCGTGGGGCAGGTGAGGGATCCGTGCTGCTGTGCACTGCCCTGCTGCATGCTGTGCTTCGTCCTGACCCAGGGCTCCTGCGAGGAGCAAGAAGCAAGGGGCCTGGGGTGGGAGAGTGGGGGACACTGTGAGGTCTCCACAGCCTTCACTCTGAGGCTCCAGCTTCCCTCTTTGAAGCCTTCCTGTCCACTGTGAGGATGAATGGAAATCAGTCCTGGGAGGGAAGTGAAGCTGATGGGATGGCTCACTGCCTTTCCCTCACGGTCACTTGCTGAAGGATGCTCAAGGCATGTCCAACTCATTGCTTCCATCAACATCTTAAGTCTGGTCCTAAATAAAATGCGCACTGGACCTGTGCAGTGCTTAGCGGGAGGTGTGCACACAGACAGGACATACAGGTAGACATAGCGCCCCAGACGGTGCTCTGGCTGTGGGTAGTTCTGAATTTTACACTGAAATGATACTAAGTAAAATGAATCAGTTTTTAGTTCCATCGACCACGTTGCATGTGCTCCACAGCCATATGTTGCTGGTGTCTGATGGACTGGGCCATGGTAACAGGACAGTCCCCACGTCACAGGTTCTTGTGGAGAGTTCTGCTGCAGATCGAGAAGAGCTACATGAACGCTGTGAGATCAACTGTATTTTACTGAAGAAACCCACGAGATGCTGTGTGATCTGCAGCTCTCAGGCTCCAGCTGGAGGACAGAGTATTTCACCACCCACCTCAGGAGTCAGCAGATGGAAAGATAACACCTCCAAGGGGATGGAGGGAAGGAAATAAAAGAAATAGAACTGCTAGTATTGGATATTTTACTACATGTTAGAAGGGTTAATTTCATTCATTTATATCATTTTTTGCGGTAACACTGTTTGGCAACCATTTCTGCAATTCAGTTTTCACAAACACAGAGTTGTAATTCAAAGAGGTTAATGAGTAAGCACAAAATGACTGGCCCATCTGACGTGTTTGTAAACTCAAAAAGAAGCATTATTTTCCGTCTTGTGATTCCTCCAGCATCAGGTGCACCTCCTCATATCCACATTCAACCTAAGCACACTGGGTACATTACGCTGACCTGCTTGTCTTCAGGGTGGTACCCAGACCCTGAGCTCCAGTGGAGGGACCCACAAGGATGGCCTCTGTCATCTGACTCTGAGACATTGTCTGTACAAGAAGACGGCCTGATTCATGTGGAAAGTTCTGTCGCAGTGAAGGAAAGCTCCAAAGCAGATGTGTCTTGCTGGATCAAGAACCCTGTGCTCAGAGAAGAGAAGGAGTGCCGTCTCTCAGTGGCAGGTGAGTTCCCTCAGAGCCCTCATTCTGCGATGTCAGTGCTGAGGGGGGAGGGCGACTAGCGATGACCCTGATGGGAAGACTGGGAGGATGGTCCAGGTCACACATTTCTAACTCTTATTTGGAAAGCTAGTTAAATAAACCAGTTTGGAATTTTTTATTTTTTGTATAACAAATCATTATTACACTTCATAGTAAATGATGTCATGGATAAGCAAAACATTTAAGTTTAACAGCCTTTTGAGGAATGTGTTGTAGTTCATTCCAAACTTGTCAATTGTCATTCACCAAGGGAGACTCCTGCATAACAGTATGGAGTTTCTTCTTCCTCTCTTCACACTGAGTTGAAATCCTGGCACCACCACCTGCTGGCCCTGTGGCCCTGGACCAGCGCTGCCCACTGTCTGTCCGTCCCCTGTTAAACAGGAATGACCCCGCTGTCCGGGTCATTAGACCGCCCTGAGGAGTCGCTCACACGCAGCGTCTGAGGGGGTGCAGAGCTCTCCCTGCGGTCCGCGCTGGGCTCTGTCCACAGCGACGCTCATGGGAACCCAGAGCGGCTCCAGTGCTACCTGCGCCTCCTGGGCTGTTTTCCTGGGTCACAGAGAAACCACGGGGCCGGGACCCCGCTGTTCCTGTCCTGTGCGTTTGTTCTCCCTGCAGCCTCAGCTTTGCCCCCCTCTCCTTTCCTCCCCATCTCCTGCCCCAGCCCAGCCCGCACAGCCCCGACGCCCATGGCGCTGCCTGCTGGGCTCCTTCTGTCTCCTCCCAGGAGCGGTTTCCCGCTGTCCTGGACACCTGCCCCCTTCCAGGAGCCTCGCCCAGCTCGGGTGCACTAAGCACCTCTCTGCGCTCCCTGGTTATTCTCAGTTGTGTTTTTCTGTGTCCCCAAGTGGACTATAAAATTTTAGATATTTGTACTCTCATTTTTTAATATCCCCACTAATTAGTAACTTAATTAATGCAAATATATATTGCCAAATTGATATGGAAATTAATGTCTTTTGGAATTAATATAAAATGGCTTTTACCTGAAGGATAAAATGTTCTTTTTGTAGTGTAGTTTGTGAACTTACAGACATTAAAGTTACATAAGTAGAGAGCTGTTGAAGAATTGTAAAGGGAAACATTTTGTATCAGAGGAGTAAGTTTCTAATGAGCACCTTAGATAAATAAGATTTGAGGTGATAGAGTATCCCACATGTTGTAGTTAGACTTTCATGCCAATAGAGGATGGCGGAATTGTTTTGAGAGAATGAAGAGTTAAAACTAGGAAATATAATTATCGTTAATCCTAAGGACAGAGACTCCTCAAACCTGTATAGAAGAGCACGACATAGAGAATACAGCATCATATTTATATAATTTGAACTATCATGCATAGATAATTAAACATCAATTATCTCATTCACTTATTAACATGTAACCATGTTTTTAAAATTATGGAAAAAAAGATTGTTCTTAAATGAGATATCTTTGTTTCTCTTCTGAACCCACGACTTCAGGTAGATAAACACTGGCATTGTACTGGTACATTCTTTCAATTTGTTACCCACAGTCACTCCTCTCAGATGAATCTGGTGTGAGCTGGAGTTGGCTTTCAGGTGAGGACCTTGACATCTACATGGTTTATCACCTGACCCCATTCCACATCTCAGCTTTGATTGCAGAGAGCCTCCCCCTGTGTCCTCAGCATAGCGCTGGGCTCCCAGCTGTGCACAGGAGGAAATAGCTGGACAGAGAGGAGCCAGGGCGGGTTCACTTGAAGAGTGAGAGTAAGAGTCTCCCCTGCACTGAGTGCACTTGTGTTTATTAACACTGTTGCATGTTACATATATAAATATGGTATTCAATCTGGATGGTAGATACATGAATATCTGTCGCATTAGTTTCTCTATTCAGCATGTTCCCACATTTTTCAAATTATTCAGGTCCTCCTGCGTCTCACACACTGGGGAAGCAGGGACACAGGAGACCTCAGGTCCTGAGCTCCTGAGAGCTGCAGTGGGGCTGAGGCCCAGCGTCTCTGCCCTGCTTTCTCCCTGGAGAAATCATCCAAGGACTGGAGCCCAGCACCAAGTCAGCTGGTGTCCAGCTGGGTCTCAGCAGCTGCTTCCTGTTTTTCAGAGGCCTTGTTCCCCCGGGTCAGCACCTGGGCAGTGGTGGTGACCGTGCTTCTGGTGCTCTTGGCCATCACCTTGATGATTGCTGCTGTTCTCCTCCTGAGATCTAGAAGAATCCAAGGTAAAGGGGAAATAGTGGGAGTTGATTCATTCCTGGAGGGATCGTGCCACCATAGTTATACATAAGTCAAGAGTAACATAGAAAATCTTGTTCATTTAAAATTCAACAAGAGAGTTCTGAGGAGGAAGAATT
>RJWM01029199.1:0-24638 GCA_004363535.1 Dasyprocta punctata
ATAAATAAGAATAGAGATAATACAATGGCTTCAGAAGTGGGTCTAAAGGGTTTTGGCTGCCTTACATGCTAGAAAATTAGGCGGATCCTGTGATGATGTTCCTGACATTGTCTGTCACTACCTTGCTTAATATTAGATTACAGGCTGCTGGAGTAGCTAAATTTGATTACGTATTCTGCCTTCTGCTATCATCAGTACCATTTGGTTCCAAATACAATTTTGTGAAGTGGAGTAATCTCAAAACTCTCTTTCTCTTGCTGTCACTCTGCCTTTTATCATATTGTATGATTAAAAAATCCATACATTATGAGTCATTTCTGTCCTTCTGTGTGCTACCAATGGTTCTCAAACAATTTGTTTTCTGAAGAAAAAAATACACTATATTGCCTGATCCCTAGATTTCCATCAGGTATATGAGCAATTCCATAGCCTTCATGACCAAGAGTATTGTATTTTATTTTTCACCAGAAATAAGCAACTATGTATCAGTTTGAGCTTAAACAGTGGGTTTACTTTTAGAGGAGATTCAAAATCTCCAAAACTTTTTTCAGCAAACAAGCTTATCTCTGATTATGTGAAAAAATATGACAGCATACAAGGATGGTTGCACAAGACTGCATGAGGTAATAGCAGAATGGTCACAGTGAACTGGGAAGTAATTCAGATGTTTCCATCAATCCTGACTCAGTCGAGCAGTCTTCAGAGTTTGTAGACTAGCTGACCAATGCCAGCTGTTTCAGAGTATGGTACGGATTCTTTGTGATGGTTTGTCTCTGCGTGTGATCGGACGCTCAGTCTCTCCATAGATACATGCTTAAATTAATCCTTGACTCAGATTTTTATCTCACAAAAGCATAAATAGGCAGATGATTGTGATTTGGAAAACAGATGAGGAAATTGACAGGTTTAATTTTTAATATAGTCCTTCAAAGCAGTTAGTGGGTGGAGTGGCCTATAACTAACTGTAGAAGAGCAATTTTAAAATCATTATTCTAGCTGGGCGTGGTGGCGCACGCCTTTAATCCCAGCACTCGGGAGGCTGAGGTAGGCGGAGCGTTGTGAGCTTGAGGCCGGCTTGGGCTACAACGCGAGCGCAAGGCCGGCCTGAGCTACATAGTGCGACCCTGCCTCAAAAAACCAGGGCCGGGAGTTTGGCTCAGTGACTTAAGCGCCTGCCCTGGTAAGCGCGAGGTTGTGAGTTCAATCCCCGGTGCCGCAAAGAAAAAACAAAAAAAAAAATCATTATTCTCAACCACATGAGCTTTAGATGTGGAGCTGGAAATTTGATTAAATTAAATGTTATTGGATATTTCCATCAATATTCTTACATTTCAGATCTGATTTATTAAATAGGTCAAAACACCAGGCACCAGTAGTATACAGAATTGTAAGGTTGTGTGCTCTGACTTCTGACCTTTCTAAATTAGTTCTTTAGTACTAACTAGGTTGTTCTCTTTAGTCTTGACTATTGTACTCCGAGGTTTTAGAAAAGATGCATTTATCAGTGTGATCCCAAATCCAAGAGGACAGGAAACCATATCTTCTTCAGTTCAGCATCCCCTTGCTAGACATATGGAACAAATGCTACAGAATAAAAAAATATATATATTCCGAGCTTCCATCTCCCATTCTATGGACAACTTCTTGGAGTGTGTTTCCTTACCATGCAAACTAACTGAGAATCATCATGGAACATAATTTGTAGAGTTATTTCAAGTAGGAAAAGGGAAAATGCACATTAACAAATTAGAATTCTAAACATTGATGATTATATAGGGTTGAGATATATGAAGGCTATCTTCATGCAGCTGTCAGTTCCTGTGTAATTGTAGTTTTGTTTAGAAAATGCTTTCCTACACCTTGGATTCAAATGTTTTACCCATTTAAACTTCTAGTAGGTTTATTGTTTCTGTTTTACTATTTATATATTTTTATCTTAGATATTTTTATTTTAATTTAGTACATGATGAAGGTCCAGTTTCAATCTTCTCCAAACAGTAATCCAGCTTTCCCAGCACCACTCATTGAATAGACTGCTTTCCTCCAACATATGCTTCAGGCCTCTTTGTCAAAGATCATATAGCTACATCTGTCTGGAGATGTTTCTGTATCCTCAGTTTAGTTCCATTGATCCACATACCTATTTTTATTCCAGTACTGTGCTGTTTTTATCATCATTGCTTTGTAATGTAGCTTGAAATCAGGTATTTATTTGTTTTACTCCTATGTTGGTCTTGTTGCCAAAATTTGCTTTTCTTATGCTGGACTTATTCTGACTTCATTAAAATTTTAGGATTGCTTCCTCTTGATCTCTAAATTATGCCATTGCTATTTTGATTGCAATTGCATTGAATCTGTATAACAGTTTTGGGAACATGATTATTTTGACAGAATTGTTTCTTGCTATCCAGGAACAGGGAACATCTTTCCATTTTCTGACATTCTCTTCAATCTTCTTTTTCAGAGAACTGTGGTTTTCTTTAAAGAGCTTTTCCATTTTTTTTTTTTTGGTTAGTTTAATTCCTAGTATTTCATTTTTCTTGAAGCTACTGTGAATGGTATTTTTTGTAACTTCCTTTTCTGTGAGTTTATGGTTGGTGTACACAAATGTGAATGATTTTTGCATGTTGATCTTGTATCCTTTGACATTGTTGTAGTTGGTTTTTAATTCTAAGAGTTTTTGGTTGAGTTCTTTGGGTAATTAAAAAGCTTCTGCACAGTAAAAGAAGCAATTAATAGAATGAAGAAACATCCTACAGAATGAAAAAAATTTTTTTGACCCTGTTACTCAGAGGACTAGTATACAGAATGTATGAAGAGCTAAAAAAATCAGACAGTCTAAAATAAATGCCTCAGTCAAGAAGTGGGTAAGTGAAATGACCACACATTTCACATAGGAAGAAGTAAAAATTGCCAGCAAATATATGATAAAAATATTTGACATCTCTGGCCATTAGAGAAATGGAATTCAAGAAAATACCAAGATTGCATCTTACTTTAGACAGAATAGTAATAACCAACAGATCAAAAAACAAATCCTGGTGAGGCTACAGTAAAAAGGAAACCCTCCTCCATTGCTGGTTTGAATGTAAACTAGTACAACCATTATGGGAATCAGTATGGAGATTTCTCAAATAACTAAAGTTAGAAATTCCATGTAAACCAGCTTCCCAAAGAGCTTAATATATCATACTACAGTGATACATACATACCAAAGATTACAGCAATATAATTTACAGCAGATAAACCCAAAGAACAACCTGCATACCCATCAACAGATTACTGAATAAAGAAAATGTGATATCCACTCATTATTGAATATTGCCCAGCTATAAAGGACAGATTGGAGACATTTATAGAAAAATGCATACACCTGGAGAATATAATGCTTATTGAAATAAACCAGATGCATGCTTAAATACTGCATGGTGTTGCTCATTTGAGTAAAGTAAAACACAAAAAGATTAAAGGATAGCTAGAAGGAGATGGGGGAGTCGATATCACACAGATATGATGGATCCAAGAGACTAAGGGTTAGGGGTGAGAGGGAGGGTAAGAAGAAATATGCAGAATAAAGATACGCTATGTACAGGAAACTAATAACTCCAGTGAATGCCAACACTGTAAGCCACAAACATGAGCTAAAATTAGTATCACTAAGAATGAAAATGGCAAAACAGAAATTAGAGGAAGAGAAAAGGAGGGAAAAGGAGGGGTTTAAAAATATTTATATTCTGCAAAATATTTAGGAATAAGTCTGACGAAGGAAGTAAAAGATCTATTTATTGAAAATTACAGTACAGTACAAATCTATATATTGACAATCTATATATTGAGAATTACAGAAAAACAAGATCTAAGATGATATTTGAAAATGTAAAGACATTCCTTGGTCATGGTTAAGAACAACCAACAGAGTGACAATGACTATACTCCCAAAACTGTTGAATAGATTTAATACAATTCTGATCAAAATACAATTAGCATACCTCACAGAACTAAAGGAAACATTCCTAAAATTCATTTGGAAACAGAAGAGATCAAGAATAGTAAAGGCAATCCTGGGCAACAAAGGCAAGGCAGGAGGCATCATAATACTTGATTTGAAATTATACTGCAAAGCTACTGTGATAAAATCTGCATGGAGCTGACAGAAAAACAGGTATGAGGATCAGTGAGACAGATTAGAGGATGCAGACACAACTCCAAACACATTCAGCCACCTTATGTTTGACAAATGGGTCAAACATGTTCACTGAAAGAAAGCTTCTTTAATAAGTGGTGCTGGAAAAACTGGTTCTCTACATGCCAAAGACTAAATTGGATTCATATCTATCATCATGCTCTAGACTAAAGTCAACATGGATCAAAGATCTAAATATCAAAACAGAAATACTAAATCTATCATAAGAGAAACTAGGTAGAAATCTTGAAGACATGGGTGTAGGCAAAGAGTTAATGAACACAAGCTGAACAGCATGGAAAATACTTCAATGAGTGAACAACTGGAATCTAATCTGACTAAAAAGCTTTTGCACATCAAAGAAATCACCAACAGAGTAAAATGGCAACCCAGAGAGTAAGAAAATATTTTATCCAATTGTCCCTCAAACAAAGAATTTATATCTAGAACATATAAAGAATTGAAAAAACTCAGAACCACCCCTCAAATTCAAAGACTCGATCCAAAAATAGGCAACTGAGTTGAATACGTACTTCTCAAATGAAGAAATACAAATAAATTTGTAAAAACTATTCGGTGTCATTGTTTATTTGAGAGATGCAAAATAAACAACAAGAGATTCCTTTTCACCCCAGAAAGAATGGCTATCATCAAGAAACTAATCAATAGCAAATTCTGCAGACACTGTGGAGAAAAGGAACCCTTCTCCAATGTTGGAATGGCTATAGACTGATACAACCACTATGGAAATCAGTGTGGAGATTTCTCAAAAAGCTAAGATAACAGATCCATTTGATCCACATATTCACCTTGTGGTTATCTTCCCAGAAGAGTTATTCCAGTCTCTAATCTTACTGAACCCTGGAAAAGGTTTGTAGTTCAGAGGGACGCTCAATCAAAAGGATCTCCCGCAGTGGCCACAGTGCTAACGTGTATGTAAATTTAGATTCACTGTTAATTTTTCCAAATCTACACCAAGTCTCTTGCCCTCAGATTTGGGAGGAAGTGTGAGAGAATCGTGAATTTTTGTTTTATATGTGACATATCAGAAATTTCCTTATTGATAAACTCCTGTGTAAGGTACTATATTTTCATGAAGCCGTTGTCTTCTGCATCATTGCTTCTTCTCATAATTACACCCAGTGTATTAACCATGCTCTCCTTGCTCCTCAAAAGCACTTCTCTCATGTTAAACTTCGGAGAATTTTATATTTCTTGCCTAAATGTGGGTGGAGGAAAGAGAAGAAAAAACGTGGGCTGAAACTGGTTCTTATTATTTTTCAAACGTATTGGCCATTTCGTGATTTTTAAGTTTATTATTCAAAAGCTACATTTCTAAGTCCAAAGTTTTACAGGAGATAAATAATTTTGCCTGCACTGCTTTCTATTAATAAATCCTTTTTTTAAGGAAAGAAATGCCTAACAAAGTAAGTAGTTCCCAAATAGGAAAAAGGCCAACTTAAACAAGAATCCCTGAAAAAATAGTATTTTAGTATCTTACAAATTTGAGAATGGAATAAATCTCAATGAGGTTTTAAACTCAAGGAATGCTTAGTGAATTGTATTAAAATATACATGACATGTATTTTAGAACAAAATCTATTTTAAAGGATCTTTCCTGCTTCATATCACAATGTATTGATATCCTCTCCCTTTTAAATTTAATAAATAAAAGCAAATATAAGGTTTCAAAAATAATTATGGATTCTGTTCACCAAATAATGAAGTCAGTAAGGAACTCATAAATTGCAGAGTATAAATTACTACTGCTTAAGGCTTCCATTGCCTAATACTTTTCTTTAAAGAGATTTAATTCTACTTATAAGCATATCTATTCCATGTACAAGAACTTTAAAGGTTCTTTTCCCAAACTTCTGTATACTCTGTATGTTATTTGCTTGTAATTACTCCCTTTTTTGAAAAATATACCTCACAGATGAACAAACTAAAATATAAGGAACTTTCTGCATTAATTTACCCTAAAATATGAACAATATCAGAATTACCTTAATGTTTTTCTTGAAATTTTTATTTAAACCAACATATTTTCAAAATCTCCAATGGATTTATGAGAAAAATGCTAAGTGTACATACTAATGTCTTGAAATAAATTCATCATTTTACTTGTCACTATCCTCTCAAAGTAATAAATAAAAAAACTTAGAAAAAATTTAGTAAAGGTGTGTGCCATCCATCATTAATATTATTAAATCATGTTCAAAATTTGTGTTTTGTTTGTAAGAATTTATTTATCATGTTTTCTTGTTTTCCTCTTGCTTTTTATACATAATGTAACTAGTAAAATGAAATATTTTCAAGTTAATTTTAAAAATTGTTATGTGTGTGAATGTGTTCAATATATCTTTTGAAGAAAAAGCACAAAAATGATTAATGTAAAATGTGGGAATATTTCACAGAATTTTATTTTCATATTTGAACTTCTTAGTTTCTAGTGTGGGTTCTTTCATACATGTATCTAAAATATGTTTAATAAATGAAGATATAAATGCCATACTTATTATTTCTTTTCTTTGCATCCCTACTTTTACTACATACCCTGTTCTAAATCTTTTAATTTAATGTATTATTAATAGTGCTTTTATTATTTCTTCTTTGGTAGACCACTGCTTTTGCTTCATTGTTCTTATTACTGTTGTTTTTGCACTTCCTTCTATATCTCATTCAATTACTATCTTGAATGATGAAATCAATATGACATTGTTATTACTCATAATTACCTTTCATTGTATTTTTATGGTCATAACTTTCTTACTAAAAGAATTGTTATTTTTACAGAAATATTGTATCAATGATAACAGTCACTTCAATATGTATCAAATTTAATTACTATTTTAGCACTAAAGAGAAAATTATTAAATTAGCCTGTAGATCAAATATAATAAAAAAATCAGACTTACTCTCTTTTATCATACTGCAATAATTATTTTAAAACTGTCACATTTTGGTCTTGTGATTTTGACTTATATATTGAATCTTTATTTCAATGTCTATATTTTGCATTTCTTAAATTTCTAATCGGTTCTTCCTAAAAATACCTTTTATTTTTTCATTTCTATTTATCTTTAATTAGTTTCTTAAAATGTTTAGTATATATTCTTGCACTTTCATTTGACTTTTTACTCGTGGTGAACTGGTAATATAGAAATAATGATTCACATTTATGTCTGTAACTCAAAACTAATTTTAATTTCTGGAAATTTCTGTGCTGTATGAACTAAAACTCCACCGCAAAAAAATCTGAAATTGTTAAAGTAGCATATACTTGAACTATGTTTAATAAATATCCAAGTTTTAAAGGAATTAAAGAATAGGCAAATACAGTGAAAACATGTGACCTTGTTTTAACCAAGCATCTGCTGAGATTTGAATTTTCACCTGCATACTGCAGAATAAGATTTTGCATGAAATGGATAATAGTAAGAGTATTGTAAAGTTACACCTTAGAAGAAATAATAGGAAAGAAAAACAACACAAATAGTTCTTAATTATTGATTTAACTAAACAAAAACAAAAATAGAAGGTTCACTATCTTTACTTTTTTTTATTCATATGACTCATTTAACCTACCAAGACATAAATCTTAGTAGAATAGGGCAAAAAATAAATACAAAACAAAACAAAAACCCTTCAGAACAGTTTAAAATGCATGTAAGTCTTATTTTCAATCAATTTCCCTGTAGAAATAATATTAAAATTTGCTATGCCTGCTAAATTTTGAAATTCATTCTCATGAGATAACTTCACAACCTAACACAGGCAATGGTGTCCATCTTATAATATTTAGATCACGAGTCTAATCTGTGTAAAAACAGTAGAGAGAGAGAGAGAGAGGAATTCAGTTCTTTGAAGAACACTGAAGATTGTTTTTATACTTACGTGTTGAATATTTGAGTTACTGTTTCACTAGTTCTTCATTGATGGAAGAGTCTATCTGCAACTCAGAATGATACCATAGACCCTGATTGACAATTTTGAAATTTTGTTTTAGTTTTTTTTTCTTTCTTCTTGTTTTTCTTTTTCTCCTTGATTCTTTATTTGTTTTTTTTTTTAAATTTTATTTTTGGTACTCATTTTCTCCTTGAAATAAAGTGGATTTGGAAAAAATTAATAAACAAAATAATACCATAGAGTCATTTTACTTTATGTCTTATTATCATGTCGGTATACCATCTGTGATTGCTTTGTCAAAGAGTACACATATTTTGAAGAATTTTTTTTCACAAAAGTAGCACTTTTAACTTTATAACTTGTTAACACCAGGGATTACTATTTTTCTTATTTTTGCAATTATTTAAGTGACATGATATTATTTCAATTCTTATTTCTTAGGTAGCAAATATAGTTAAAATGTATTGATAAATCATTTTATTCTCCCTCCAAAAAGTGGAACCCAATTTCTCTCTCTCTGCACGTATGCAAAACAATTCAAAAGAATCAAATGTGGAAAAAGTCACTGTCTTAGGTATTCTAGACCAGCACAGAAGGTTGTAGGGTCTTTCTTCCTCTTACCATTGAATTATTTGCTGTGAAGAATGCCAATTACCAATCACACTGAAGAATGTAAATCCTGAGATTCTCTGTCAGTTCTGTGGAGATGGCCATGCGGTGAGAAATTTGACCTTCTGCCAACAAAACTTGAGGAACCCAGGCATCCTGTCAAAAGCTATGTATGTTTTACTCATTAAATGATGACCATTCAAAATTCATTTGCTGATATCCTCACCTTATGTAAGTAACTGGTGTTGTGAACTTATCTCAAAATAGGGTCATTGCAGTCATTACAATGTCATTAGAATTAGCTAATTCCATATTAGCCTTATCCTTATGAAACAGGAAATTTTGAACACAGAGAAAGGCACTCAGAATAAAGAGGATGTTAAGAGATAGGTAAAAAAGCAAAAAGGGGCTGGGGCAAAGGCCTTCCTATGTAGCTCTCAGCAAGAACCAACTCTGCCAACACTTTGATTTCAAACTTTCAGCCTCCAGAATTAGGACCCAATAAATATCTGTTGCTCCCAGCCACTGTTTTGAAATTTTGTTAGAGCAGTCCGAGGAAGCCAAAATACATTAAGTGAGCCATCTTGGGAGCAGATGACGTTTCTACATACCCATGTAAGAATTTTGACCTGTTGAGAAATTCTTAATACAAAACAACTGTGAGATAATAAATGTTTGTCATTTTGGTATAGTTTGTTACAGAGCAATATATAACCACTAAAACAGATTAAATCAAATAATACATTTACATGTGTAACCACAATTGTAACATATAAATTAAGAATTTTTCTCATTATTAGTGACCTTTGTATCATTATTTTTAAATAATCACTGTCTATACAATTTTTTAGAAGTTTGTAGTAAATATACTGTAGTTGTCAATTTTGTGTGAGTTGTTATATGTGCTTGTACACAGTAAATATTGTATGTCAAATAAGTTAATAGTTTTTATCCAAATATTGAATTGTTACATTTAAGACAACTTTTTCAACCACAATTTAAAATGAAATAGGGCTGTTATCTATATTTAAATCTAATCCGTGGAGAAATTATTTTGGACTATCATGTAAGATCATAAATCTAATATTTTTTCTGTCAAGATGCTAACTACTTATCTTAGTATCTTCATGGAACAATCTTATGTGCATTATTTTTGAAACCTCACAATTATGACATGGTAAATTCTGGTGTGATTATGTTAAATTATAGACGTTCTATTTTATTTCACTGTTCTGATAAGTTTCGCTATTTATCCCAATCTACTCTTACTGTGCTCTGAATAAGGCTTGTAGTTCAGAGAGATGTTTAAGGAAAAAGAGCTCCTTCTGTGGCTATAGTATTAATATGGTGGTTGTAGTTATGGGAAGAAGCAATGATGTAGAAGATAAAGGATTCATGAAAATATAGTACCTTACACAGTAGCTAATCAATAAGGAAAAAAAACTTAATAAACAAATACAGTATTATCCAAGAGCAACATCTGCTTGCATGTTTTCCATTTTGTTTTAAAATGTGTCTTGTCCTCAGTGACACAGGAGTTCAATTTAGTGTTAATATTTATTTTGAGATTACTTTTGACTCCACAAATATTTGTATTATACACTTGAATTGGTGAATTTAATAATAATAATTTCTTGACAAAAATCTGATTATTGAAATGCTTATATTATATAAAATTCATTTATACCTGTTTCTATTTTTGAAACTATATTAATATCATAGTTAAGTAACATGTTAAATAATTTAGTAGATAACATTTCTTCCTTTTCAATACTTAATGATAAGATTGGGAAACATTCTACAGATTTGTAGTTAAATGACAATGTAATGGAAATTTGAACTCTCTTAAAAAAGGTAATTCCTCTAGATCATCTATAGGTTTATATTAAAACTGTACAAATCATCATAAATTTGTTATATTTAAAGCAGAGTTTGCAACTGCAAAAGATATACCCAAATTAACAATATGGTATTCTAGGCTCATCACTAAAAATCCAATGAGATGACTCTAAAATATATAAATGGTTTTCATGGAATTTATTTAATTCCACTTTAGTTAATAGGTATCATTTTCTTTGTATATAATGAGAAATATGAAAATAATTAAAAAATTTAAAACATGGTGATTAATATTGATCTAGATCTAATTGAAATAAGAAAGAATTTGGATATGTAAAATGTTGGGGGAAGACGAAAGAATGAATGCAGATTCAAGTTAAGTGCAGAAATATCTGGCAACAGACCAGTATCTTAACATTCTGAAATATGTTCATACTCTTTCCAACTTGTCTCAACAGAAAAATAATAGTTCTAAAACATATACCAGATTGCCATTAGATTTTCTCAAGATATTTACTACATAACCATGTGATTTTAGTATTGTGCTTCCAATCAAGTGTTCCCATACTTAGTTGTTTTTTTTTTTTCCCCTCTGGTAGTGCGAATCAAACTTACAACCTGGCACATGCCAGGCAGGTGCGTAAGCCACTGAGCCAAACTCCTGGTCCTATTTTTTTGAGGCAGGGTCGCACTATGTAGTTCAGATTGGCCATGCTTACATTGCAGCCCAAGCTGGCCTTGAACTCACAACACTCCACCTACCTCAGCCTCCTGAGTGCTGGGATTAAAGGGATGTGCCACCATGCCTGGCTCCCCATAATTAGTTTTGAAGTAGAAAAGAATCTCAATTCAAAGAACTGATTATTCTAGAATTATTCTAGGATTATTCTAGAATTCATAAAACAATGAATTATTTGTGAAATAATTTAAAAATAAATACTGAAGTACAGTGGCCTCTCACTGCTTTACTTACTACAGAACCAACTGTACACTTTTCTTCTGGCATTTAATTCTGGAAATAGAAAATGGCTTAAAGGACTTAGATAGCAGATACCATGAAAAAAATAAATATGCCTCTATTTCTTTTCCATTATGCATTTTCAAATCAGAAGTTTGACTCGATACCCCACTGCCATGCCCTTTTCTACTCATGTTCTGTTGACAAAGTCCAAGCATGAGAAAAGATAGACCCGTGTTCTGTTGACAAGGTCCAAATACAGAGAGTGTCTTCTGAGAAAAGGTCGCAGCATAGAAATTGGCTTTGTGGAATGAGTTAATGCTTCTTGGGAACTATTGTGTTAATTTGTGCTCTGACACAGTTTGGAGAATTTCTTTCCTTCTTTCTCATGCACAAAATTAGTAAACAAAGTACAGAAACTCCCTAAGAACAAAGGGATAATTTATGAAATATTTTTCTACAGATGGTGTAACTGTCTGACATTGAGTCAGACTAAGATCAAGGTTATATTAAAAACTTGGAAGTCTTAAATGATAATAGTAATGACCAGCTGTCTGGGGCTGTCTGGGAACCTCTATGCAGAGAGGCCAATATGCTACTACGTTTTGAGGGAGACAGGGTAGATAGCACATCCTTGCAGCTGCAAGAACATCACAGAGAGATAGGAGGGCTAAATCAGGGCTGAATATGGTTTTGTATTTTGCAGGTTTTTAGTTAGGCTACCACAATGGAGCATTTATTAGTAGCAAAAACATGCTTCAAGGTCTTTAACTAAATTTAAAACTTTCTACCTATGCTGACAAATCATGTAACCATAGAAACCATGTAACCATAGAGACACCTGTTGATTTCATTCTTTTATCTAAACTTTCAACCCTGGCCAAAAAAGAAAGTATATATTATTCTGTTAGAGCTTGCAAAAGTAGTAGTAATAGTAATGGTAGTCGTAGTAGTAGAAACAATAAATGAAGCAGATTCAAACAGTCTTTGAGCTGTTTGTGTGTCTGTTCTCCACGCGCCGACGCTCAGCCCACCTTCGGGGACTCTGTGGACCTAGCCCGGCTGGACCGCGGCACCCTACTCTAACAGTGATATCAGCCACCTAGGATAAGTCATTACTTATGACATAAAGGATTAACATTAAAATTAGAGCTACAATGTAGAATCTATAAAGTAGTTGTAGAATATAAAATATTAATACTCATGTCTGCTTTCTTTTACTAGCAAGCCAAACTAAGGTAAAACAAATGAATGGGCCAACATATTATTTTTTCAGCATTTACAAGTAAAATATAACAGTACATGTACTTGTTTATAAGCTTTTTTTTGTATTCTGAGTTGAAATCTGGATAATTTCATTCAAAAACTTGCTGTCAAATTAAATATCAATGAAAATTTTTAGCTTACAAGTACAAAAAGTTAAAGTGGTAAATATGTAATATTATACTATGATCTAATATTATTTATTTTATTATGTTAATAGTTCATATTATGTCTTTATCTTCTGAAAAGAATTGAACTTTCTGTGAAGATTAATGCACAAGTCTTTGACTGAACATTAATATGAAAGACATTATTACTTTCACCTCCAAGATTTCTTAGCAAAAGTCATTAAATCATTAAGTCATTAAATCATAATATCCACACACTGTCTTTTTAGTTTCATCTGAGGTTCTCCAGATTTGGCAGTGACATTGTGCTATGACCTTGTGCTCCAAATTTCATTGGAATAGCAGTGAATTTGTACATGAGGGAAAGTTTACCATAAATACTAGATCAAATTTATTAAAAGTTTCCATTTCCAAGGAAACAGCTAAGCTTAATTTTTAAAAAGTCATAAAAATGGGAACTTCATATTTTTATGTATCCTTGATATCCGCCAATCTCTTTTGTTCATACTTACCTTGTAAACTTTTCTAATGATTAATTGGCTTATCTGTTGCATAACCAAAAAAGGAGTTAATGCTATTTGCATTTAATTCTTAATAAGTCACCAGATTTAAGTCTGAGTAAAAACATAGTTTATACAAATCTTATATTTTTAAACAATGCATCTCTCAAACAAGATGAGATCTTATTTTTACTTTTGATTCTTCAACAGCAATCCTCAACAAGCCAAATAAATGCTGCTTCTCCAAATATCTGAGACTTCTATTCTACTATATATCTACATGATTATTTGTGTTTTCAGTTTTTAATTTCCTACATTTGAAAACAGAAAACAAGGCAAAAGAGACAACAGTCAGAGAGATTCAAGTTTTGGCATACCAGGGGGAAAAAAACAGGATTCACTGTATGTTCAGAGGTTGAAGAGAAGTTTTGAATAGTAACTTTAGTATAAAATTTTAAGTTTTATAATTCTTTATCCCATCTAAATTTCATTTTATAATTTCTAACAGGAAACTTTCTAATGATTCTCATTTACAAGTAATCTATTCAATGTATATTGGACATGTAGGACAAAAATTGTGACTAAACGGACAAAGAAGGTCATAGATGTCATGTCTAGGTCATTCTTCCAGATTATCACAGATTTTCATTACTCATGAGATGCTTTACAAATCTAAATTTTGGAACTGACAGTATGGCAAATAGTTTTTTCCCACAGAATATGAATAATTTTAATAGTAACTGTAATTATTTCCCTGGAGATAAACTCATTCTGCATTTTTTGAAAATTTATTTGAGCTTGACTATTTTTTGGTCTTGGATTCATTAAGTACCATGGAATGTTTAAAATGTGTAGGTTACAACTGTTCATATTTATGGTATTGAAAACTTGAAACTAAGACAATCTTGAACTATTTATTGGTTCATTTCAAGATAGTAATGATGAATGCATCACATAACAGCAGAAAAAGAATTGTGGTATTAATAGGAAATTAGTTTTGACCACAAACATCTTCTGTGGTCTATCCTAAAGACAAAGTGGCAATTTATTCTATCATATGAGAGAATATAACAAAGAATAAAATATAAAAAGTAAATCTTTTTGCCATAGTTCACAGAGACTTAAAGAGAAATGTGTTGAAATCTTAGTAGTTTTCTTTACTTGATTTACTATTTAATGATGTTAGCTAGAATATGAATATTTTAAATCTGTGTGATCTGTTTACAAAATGGATATGTTAGGTTTTACTGGAATATTTTTCAGTCTTTACATTAATTTCATTATATTCTTTATCATTTAAGAACAAAAATAATTCCAGGACCGGAAGTATGGATTAGTGGTAAAACAATAACTAGAAAAAGTGACACTTGGGTTAAATTTCCACTACCACAACAACAATAATAATGAAATAATGTATTCCTCTCATAAAAAAATTGTTTCTGTACAAGTGTTTTAAATTTTCAATCTTTTAAAGTTTTAATAAATAATTATTGGTCACCACGATCCTATTAATATTTATCAAACAAATTTTTAATATTTGTTTTTCTAAATTGAATTGAAATGTAGGGGAAAACAGAAGAAAATCTTCACAATATCAGTTATTACTTCAACAGGGTCATGGAAAATCACAATTGCTTATTCTTTAAAGAGAAACAGGTGTTATAAAGGGATACTTTCAAAGAAAAGATTTAATACCTTCTTCTAATTATAATGTTTTGTGTTGGGGAAAATGATAAAAATATTTTTGAAGTATTCCTGTTATATTGCTCTATGTTTATCAGTTTCTCAATGGTCCTTTCAGTTGACATAAAAGAAACAAAATACCATCATAATTTAAGAGTGATTGTCTTACTTACTTTCTCAATGCTGGGACAAAATGCCCAACAGCTATAAGTTAAAGCAGAAAAGGGTTATTTTGGTTCACATTTCATAGAAGTTTAAGTCGGTAGTCAGCTAATTCAAAGGGTGACACAGCAGAGGGGTATCCCAGAGAAGTAACAGTCCATGGTAAGGCAGGCAGAAAGCAGCAGCCTGCAAGCTTGCCTTCTTTCTATCCCTTTATATTACATCCAGGCTACAAGCTGTTGATTCATGCCACCCACACCTAGGGTGGGTTTCCATTATCCACACCCCCAAAACTATGCTAAAACAATTTAGTTATCACACATCCTAATCCATAGTCACACACTTTAGATCTGGCCACAAGTTCCTCCTACCAGTGCATGAGGCATTGGGGGAAACAACAAGATATAAACCATAATAGTTATTACTTAAAATTTGTAATTGGTTAGAAGCTTATTTTATTTAAATTTAGTATCTTTTAATTCACTGTTTCTTAATTGATAATGTACATTTGACTTTCACATCGAATTTCATAAAATCTCAGATAGGTGCCTTCCTGTAGACTTACTGTAGTTAATTCCTTATGTGATATAGATGGATGATAGTATAAATAGTATCAAGTAACTACATTTCACAGATAAAGTTTGTATAAAAAGCATGTCTTTTGAGCTGACAGTATGTATGAAACATTCACTGTGTGTATGTAGCATTTTAGATAAGAAACAGACGGCTTCAGAGGCACAATATTTTTCTAAACTTCAGCAGAATAAGAATTAAATACAGAAAAATGAAGGATGGATGAGGAAAATATTATTGTAAATTTAGGTATGAACTATAATTTATTTCTGTTGGTTTTCCATTTCCTGGATCTGAAAAGAAATTATCTTTTTCTGGAACTATCAAACACAATTTACTGATGTGTGTGTTTATAAAATCAAAAGAAATATTTTAAGATGATGTGAAATTATCACTGACCTCTACTGGTTATGAAACTCTGTCATTCTCTTACTTTTTTTATAAAAATAAAATAATAATGATAAATCTTTGGGGAATCTATTCTCTTTTTTCGACAGGATACATTTGGATATGATCATTATGCAACTAAAATTGTCTCTGGGGTTTCATATTGGATAATTTCCTTTGAATCAGGTATAAACAGTTAAAAATCTAAGACTAGGTCAATCTATTAATCATTGTTTTAAGAATCATGCCAAGAAAATGAGGATTGTAAGATCTCAGGCTAAAAATCAGAAGTCATTCCTGGCAAGAGTGGAACCTTGGCAAATCTAAAAAGAGTTCAAGAATAGAAGAATACTGTCAAATATGTAAGTATTGCAGATTAAATATTGCAGAGTAGTTCTTCAATTTGGTTTTCCCACCTGAAGACACCAAATAAGGCTTTTAAATGTCCAATCATTGAGTAATTATGAAGACTTTTAGACTATAGTGAATATTATGCCATAGTAATAATTGTTCATTACTATGAAGCTCTAAATTTGTAAAGTAAATTCCAGGGTACCAACATGGTTAATTAAAAATCCAAATGAATGTATGTAAATAATCAGACCAAATCTACTGAGAGCAAAACATTGGGGTATCAACGATAGTATCTGAGACTCTTGAACAAAGAGTGAAAGATAGATACTATAAGAAAAAAATTGTGAAAGACTTTGAAATTATTCAAAAGATTATTTTGTTCTAATGGGCACAACCTCCCTCAGCAGTTAAGATTTTCATGAGCCTTGAGCTACTTTAAAACTGAAAAATATAGAAAATTGATAACAGTACAAACGATTCATATTCATAGTTAAACAAATTCATTATGTTTCATGACATGCAATTGTTTTTTTGCTGTAGATACACCAAATTTGTATCTATTTATAAATTTAGTGAGGCAATGCTTAATTTTGTCTGTATGTGATTCTTTTGAATTTACTTTTGAACCTGTTATAACCTCTTCTTTTCTCATTAAAGAAATATGTAACAAGCATTCACTTTGTAATGTTATGAACATCTCTGTTTTTATAAAACATTTATTTTGTTCAAACTGAATATCTTACAGGAGATAAAATTTTAAGTTATATAATGTCTCAAATTCTACTTATGTCTTTTTTCCTATTTACACAGGTGAGATTACAGATAAATATAGAAATAAAACAGAAATACTATCTTGTAAGACAGAAATATTGAGATAAATGGAAACCTCATACTCCATAAAGTATATTTCAAAAATCGGTTATATTTGCATTATATAACAACAAACTATTTTAAAACATTTAAAAATAATTCTAACATCATCAAAGCAATAAAATAACCACAGAAGAAATTTAGCAAGGATATCAAAATAAAATTTTAAAATAAAACATTATTGACGAAGATACAAAAAATGAAAAGCTATCCCTGTTGATGGATTAGAAGATTTATGAGGTATTGTGTTCATGCTATCCAAAACATTCTACAAATTTGATTGAACACCTATTAGAATTTCTGTAATATTTTTCACAGTGTAGAAAAAAATTAAAATTCATATGGAACCATAGAAGGCCCCAAATAGTCAAAGTAAAAATTGAATGAAATAAATAAATTTGGAAAAACACACCCCTTGATTTACAAGTTTACTTCAAAGATACAGTAATCAAAACGGATTGGCATTGGCATAAATTATAGACACATATACTGGTGAAACGAAATTAAAAGCCAAGAAATAAACTCATGAATTTACAGTCAATAGATTTTCAACAAATGTGGTGAAAGAGGACACACAGTGGAGATATACAGTCTTCTCAATACGTGGTATTTGGAAAATGTGACATTTTTATGCAGAAGAATGAAAATTAGTCCCTTACAACATACAATAAAACCAATTAAAAATGAATGAATGCTTTGAGTGAAAGCCTTGGGTATCCTTGTCTTATTCCTAAGCATAGACAAAAAATGTTCAACTTCTCCATGTGGAGTATGATATTAGCCATGAATTTCTAATTTATGTCCTTTCTTGTGTTGAGGTCACTTCTATATCTAATTTATTAAGAGTCTGTAGTTTTGAATCATGAAAAGGTGTTACATTTTGTCAAATGCTTCTCTTCATCTATTGAGATGACAAAAGTTTTACCTTCATTCTGTTATTATATATTACATGCTTTTGTTTCACAATAGTCGAACCGTTCTTGAATATCTGATCAATCCTACTTGGTAATAGTGAAAGGTACTTTTAATGTGCTGCTGAATTCACTTTCATACTATTTGGTTAAGGATATTTGTACCTTTGGTTATTATCCCACTGCTGATTGGTCCTTTCTCTGTTTGTGGTTATTCCTACTAACACATGTACACTTAAGTTTTCTGTCAGATTCAGGGGACCTCCCCGCAGATTTTTAAGCATTCTTTGTCATTAGCTCCTTACTCTGGTAATCTGCATCACTAAATATAGCCACTATAGTAACTTCTTAAACTCTAACTGCTTACTCCATTTAAAAGAACAAACACAAGACTCTTATTTATTTATTTATTTGTACCAGAGATCGAACCCATGACCTCGTACTTGCCAGGCAGGTGCTTGTACCACTGAGCTAAATCCCTGTTAGAATTTAAAACGTACTTGAAGCTAACATTTCCACAGTGTTTAAATCAGAATGATGAAATAAGCAAACACTTTCAACTTTTTTGTTAATTTAATGGTATATTTTAGATATACATAACGATCGTATTCATCAAAGGGAAATTGTAACTGTGTATAGTGTATCTTGAGTCTTCTTTTTTCCCCCAACCCCTTTGCCTTCCTTAAATCCCTCTTCTCCTTATTTACAAAACTATGTTTCCATTTTTTCTTCTATTTTTTTTTTCTTTTCCCTTCCTGCTTTACCTTTCCTCCTACTTTGTTCCTGTATCCAATTTGTTTTAGCTAAATCTTGAAACACCAAATAACTATCAACAGATGAATGGATAAAGAAGAGGAGGTATTTTTACACTCTGGAGTACTACGCTGCCAAAATGAGGGATAAGCAAGGCATATTCTTAAGTGAAATAAATTTAACACACATGGTTAAATATTGTATTGCTTCTCTGATGTGAGAATCCAAAAGTGCCAAAAAGGACCAAAGTATTTACAAATATTAATCATCAGAAGAAAATAGTGCTTAACAAATAAAAATATGACGGAAGAATAGTTTTTAAAAGACCAGTAATTTATTTTTAATTAATTAACTTTATTGGTAATATTAGGTATACATAATGGTCACATTTATCATAATGAAATTCTACCTGTAAATGATATAACTTGATTTTTTCTTTCCCTTTCCCCTACCCTCCCTCAGCCCCTCTTTCCCTCCCTACGTACAAAAGTTTTGTTTCCATTTTTTCCTTCTTTATTCATTTTCATTTTCCTTTCTTCCTTTCCCCCTTGCCTTCACTAGTTCCCCTTCCCATTTGAATATTTTTCCTATTTCACAATGTCTATTATGCATTTTGGTGATTATATACATGTTCGGTTTCTTTCACCAGAGAAACAATATGATACTTACAAGTGTGTTCGATTTATTTCTCTTGAGTATGGTCTCCAGGTGCATTTATTTAGGTAGAAATATCCCAAGCTTATCTGTCTTAATGGCAGAGTATTATTACTCCATTGTATACAAATACACAACCTCTTTATCCATTCTTCCATTGATGAGCATTAGGACTATTTCCAAGATTTAGGTATTACCAATTGTGCCGCTATAAACATGAACATGCATAAATCACTGATATGATGCTTTTAATTCTTTTAGGAAGACAGCAAAAAAGGGAATAGCTAGATCGAATGATATCCCCAGTCCTAGTTTTCTTTTGTTACTGATTTTATCGATACATTCTAGTGGGAGAAACTAAAAGGGTAAATAAGGATCAAAATATACATAACAGAAACTGGAAAATAGGAAGAAAATATTCAGTTGAGAAGGGAAACGGAATCAGGAAGAAAAGAAGGAAGGGGCAAAAAAGAATAGAAAGAAGTGGAAACAAAGGTGTAGTACTGGTTTTTCATGGAATCGCTACACTAATTTAAGCTTTTGTAATACTAGTTTCTTGAGGAATCTCACACTGATTTCTACAGAGGTTGTACCACTCCACACTCCCACAAACAGTGTAGAAGGGTTCCTTTTTCCCTACAGCCCTGCTAGAATTTGCTAATGGTTGATTTCTTAATAGTAGCCGTTCTTTCTGGGATGAGATGAAATCTCAGGGTTTTTTAAAATTTGCATGTTGCTAATGACCAGTGATGTCAAACATTTTTTCATATATCCATTTTCCATTTCTAGTTCTTCATCTGAGAAGTGCATATTCATCTCACATGTCTGTTTTTTGGATTAGGTCTTTAAATTTGGGGGATATGAATTTTATTTCTTTATATATTCTACATAATAGTCCTTTGTCAGAGGAGCAACTAGCAAACATTTTTTCTCCCACATTGTGGGTTGTCTCTTCACTCTTTTGGTAATTTCTTTTGCTGTACAAAACTTTTAATAAGATGAGATCCCAGTTGATTATTTGCAATAGTTTCTTTATGATTGGGGTTTTGTTAAAGACGAAAAACGGACAGGAAACACACCAGCACTGTATGGTTTTCTTAATAACATTTGAATTCACATCACATAATAAGAATAATTAACTGTTCTCCAATAGATACATTTCTTTTAAATAATGCCAAAGACACCCCATAAACTGTTTTACTGGTTTTAAATTTTATAGTTTTTTTTTTCTCTATAGCCTGCTTGGCATTTTCAGATTGAACTTTTCCCAGGTTTAACTTTCAAATTTGGTAAAAATGCCTACTAAATTAACTACCATTTGTTAAACTATCCTAAGTATTGAAAAGAATAAATTAAACAATATAATATATGAACATATTGTTATCATGAATAAACCAGCATTTCAAATACATTAAATATTATTGGTAATAAGTCAGAGGAAAAGAAAGAAAATTTTGAACTTATAGTCAAAATAAAATTTCTGTTTCAGGAACAAAACAATCCCCATTCTCCTAGTCCTAAGATAAAATGAACATTCTAAGTTTATTAAATAAAATCCATAATATTAAAATTTTTAAGTGACTGACATTTATGACCAGGATTGAAAATAATATTTTCAATCTAATAATCACCTACAGGGATGGTCAAACATATTACCAACTAACTTTAGAAGACACATGTATAACATAATTGAAATCAACAAAAGATTAATTTACACACGATAAGACCTCTTTTAAGATCTTAAAAAATGTAGAATACACTTCTCAGAATAACAAATTTTAACATTTTGTCTTAATGTAAATTTTAAAAATGACAAGATGTATTTAAATAGTATCTTGAAAAATTCACTATTGGTAATTGCTTAACTATTTGGACTTTTAATATCTGATTCAAACAACAGAAGTGTTTGCAGTCTATCTTGAAAATCAACAATGATTTTCTTAGAGTTCTAAATCTAATATTATTTATTTCACAGTGTAATACATATTGTTGGATTTGCTCTGAATTTTTGAAAAACAGAAGTAAGTTTTAAACGCAAAAATACTAGTAGATTCTCAAAATCTCTACATAATTTTAAAATGTCATCTTTCTGGAAAAAAAAAGAAAGAAAATGCAGTATGTGTTTGAAGCCTTATTTGCTGCAAATAGAAATATCTATTTCAAATTTGACTCATTGTTCCCTTCACTGCAGAGTTGTCTGTGACTAACAGAGTTGTGAAGCTGATTATCTTCAGACTCAGACACTCCGAACGAACCACTGGGCTCATTAGAACACATAAAGCTGGAAATAACCTTTCAACAACTCCCTCTGACAAATTACTGACACTTGAGAAGACTTACTGTCTACAAATTTAAGTAGAATAAAGAGCGATATCAGAGAATGAAATAATCAGAGCAAAGTCCTGGTTCAACAGATGTTGGACTTCTGTAAGTCAGGTAACTGTCAAGAGAAAAGATGGCAAGCTACTAACTTGGCTTCCTGTCAAAATAAAAACAAAAAATATTGTTGGAGGGAACTGCAGAAAAAGATGCGTAGACATAAGAGAATGAGAAGGCATCTCCAGTGATCTCTCTGTATGTGTGTTTCTGTGAAGGAGGAAACCTCAGGTATTTTTCAGAAGTTGTGATATTTTTAAGTACCTTATCTTATTACACCATTCAAAAGAACACAACAGTTTACATATTGCCAAAGCACTTTATGGACATTAGGAAACTAAACTGTAAACCATCCATAAGAAGTCACTCAACAAGGTGATACAACCATAATCATGATCTAGATTTATATTTTTCAGGTAAAATGTGGAAAACATGCCACCAAGTGTCTCTCTTAATGTTTTAAATAATAAATATAACAAAACTTATTTGCTTTAACTTAATCCAAATCTAATTCACCAAAAATGTCCACCTCAGGTGCCATTTTGTTTCATTTATTAATGTTTCTGAGAATTAATATCCTTTTCAAGAAAGAATAAGGGGCTTGTAATCATTACATGAGAGTTCCAATTATAGTTCTGTCACTGACCAATCTTACGTATTTTCAGAATAATGTTTACTCTAGTATATAAGTCGCTTCCTAAGACAAAAATATTCCAATCCTTATTTTTTTAGTTGCTGCTGGATTTAGTGATTATAAATATTAATCACTACTTAAGATATTTTTAAAAGGTTAGTTTAACTATGTATGCAGTTGTATAATTAAGTAGTATTAAGGATATTACTGACCTTGCTAGGACCTTAATTTCTCCCTCTAAAATGTAATACTTTGATAGTGATTACCATAATCTCATCCCACTACCTAAAGCTTAAAACATGTAAAATAAATGTTCTGTCATTAGAAAAGTTCATTGAGACCAAATATTTCATCCATTGAAAGAGATAGCAATTAGATTAGGAGATAGTCCTTTATAACTTTTGTATCCCTTTATAAAACAGGGGATCAAAATACACAGTGATATTTAAATTTTTAAAAAGACACATTGCCATTAACTTTGCTCAAGATTCTTCCCCTTAAACTTATCCTCTGTTTCCTGTTGCTTCCTGAAGCAGTTCTGAAAGTCTTCTTTTATGTGCATATTTACTACTGGGTGTGTTAAGAAATACGGTGAATGCTGTTGTCAAGTGCCATTCAAAGGGCAGATGTGCTCATAAAGCATTGTGATATGTCTTCATCCTCCAGAGCTGGCAATGATCAACTTCTGGCTCCTCCCCAAAGTCAAGAGGCCCATGAAAGTTAAAATTTTGAATTTATTCAAAACATGGAGTTAACCATGACAGCACGACTAAAGACTTAGTATAGAGGATTACCAGACAGGCTGACAAAGTGGTAAGAACAATACAGTGTGTTTGAAGTGAAGGGGGGATATTTTGAGGGAGATTATTTGAGGTGTATTTATTATAATAATTTTTAAAAAATTTAAACATGTACCATATTAATAAAAATATGATAAATGTTTAAATTTAAATAGTGTATAAAAACATACTATTCTAAAAGCCAGATGTAATGATGCATGACTATAATCCCAGATACTCAAACTGAGTCCCAAGGATTTCAAATTCAAGTCCAGCTGAAGAAACATAGCAAAACACTTACTTTTTTAAGAAATGTACTATTCTTAAATGTTCAGTTGCATGCTTCCTTTGGCAGTTGTGTACCTCTATGTAACAAAGGCACAAATTAAAATATCTATATCATCACAATAGTTTGTGTCTTTCACTTTCTGATAACCGCCCCAGCACTTTGACAGTTTTCTGACTTGCATAAATATGGACTAGCTCTTTCTGTGTGGGAACTTAATGGCATCAAACCTCAGGTTCTACATAGTGTCTAGCTTCTTTCTCTCAGAAAAATATGTATAAGATGCACCTAAATTCATATTAATAATCTGACTTTTCATTGTACAGTAGTAATCTATTACATAATATCCAATTTTTGTGTGGTATTTTCCAGTTACTGTATACTCAAATAATTTACAGACTAGTGGTACATGAATAATGTTTTTTTGAGCAATTACATAAAGATATTTGTGTTATGTTGTATTCTTTTCAAATTATAACACATTTTACTTGTTCTCTTGATTTACTATAGGTACCTAGACTTCTCCTAGACTGGGGAATAGAAATGTAAAACTGCATCTTTGCCTTTTTCTGGTCTTTGTGAATGTCTAACTATTAAAATGATACATTTTGACTATTAGAATGAAGGAACTCCATTTAATCCCTCATTTGATGGTAATTTTTTGTGGAAATCCACTGAATTTTACCAAAATATTGTGATTTATAAAGACTTTTATTGTTTCCCTATTTTCTGTTGATATATTTATTTAATTTATGTGAGATCAAGTTTGGTTTGCTATAACAAACAATTTCTGATGTATTATAGTACCTTCTGCAGATAATAGATCC
>RJWM01029200.1:0-24707 GCA_004363535.1 Dasyprocta punctata
TAGTACTCTCCGCTTTCATGTTGATTTCTAACTGCAGCCAGGAACACAAGTCTTCCAACATCACTGTGCATCTCCACTTCTGCTCCTCCAACACCAGTAACACAGAGCAACGAAAGAGTTCAAGTGTGAATTGGACCCCAGAGGCCTTCTCATGGGAGGCTGTAGACCATACAGGGGATTGAGATTGCGTCAAGAAGTACCATAGAATGCAAGGATTCTGACTTGGACCAAGCACTTGGGCTTCATACATAAGGTCTGTGTCCTCCCCTCTTCTCAAATGATGTGCACCTTTCACAAGGGCAAGCATTTGAAGAGTGGAGGCACATGTTCCTTTTCATCAGATTCTCGAAGGGATTCCTCATTTGCTGTAAGGAGGTGGACCACTCACTGAACTAGGACACCCCGTGTGGGTCTCACCCACCTGGGCATGGCTCTGTGATGAGAAGACAGGCAATTCCAGGGAGCGAGAGCCAGGCTGATGAGCTTCTGGGTTTTGCGGGTCTTTGATTATGATTGAGGATCACATTTGTATGGAACTAGCATTTACTCCAGGCACCAGGTCCCATGCTGCATGCTTTACAGGATTATGTCATTTAAATCAAGGGTAACTGTTGTCATAGCAGGCATGATTGAAACACAGCTTATAGCAATGGAAATGATACACAGTGTAAAAGATCATTGTGGAAAGTCATAAGGATAGAAACTAATTGAGTTAGGATTCAATTGCTGTTCACTTGATTATGGGTCTGATGCTTTTAACGACTGGATCTCGCCTCCTCTCACAAATACTGAGTTTCGTGTGTGAATTTTTCATGGTTTGATAAAGACTTTATAAACCTACCCTGCCTTTTGAGGGCAGCCAGTGCCTCAGAGAGTTTTAGTTCAAGTCTCCTTCATCTTAACTTATGTGGCCTGCAAATTGCAAAAGATGGTATTTATGCTCAAGAAAAAAGTAAACACTGAATGTATTTATTTATTTATTTATTTATTTATTTATTTATTTATTGGCACTGGGGATCAAACTCATAGCCTCATGCCTGCCAGACAGGTGCTTAAGCCACTGAGCCAAACTCCCAGCCCTAGTTTTTTGAGGCAGGGTCGCACTATGTAGCTCAGGCCGGCCTTGGGCTCGAACTGTAGCCCAAGCCGGCCTTGACTCATAACACTCCACCTACCTCAGCCTCCTGAGTGCTGGGATTAAAGGCATGAGCCACCACGCCTGGCTTAAACACTGAATTTAAAGACTACAGAGGTTTAGACAGTGCATGTTCGTGTTGTTAATTTGCATCATGTTTTTCACACCTTAAATTTCCCGCATAAAACAGTTCAAACATAAAACAAATGGAAAATGACTTGGAGGTGAAGACATAGCTTGTCATCGTGAGGACAAGTTTAGGTTCAACTCTTTCAATTTCAGGATTCAAAACAGACCTTTTAATGCAGATTCTCATAGCCCTCCAATCCCTTTGACCCCTTGGGGTGGCTCTGGGTTCTGAGCAGCAGCAGAAATGTCACGAACTCTTAGCCGGAAAAGCGGGCTGGAGTGTGCTGACTTCCCAGGGCTCCCACTGAGCTGTGTGCATGTGTGACCCGGGGGGAGCTGAGGGATTGGGCTGTGAGCTGGGTTGGGAAGGTGGGGTTTTAGGTTATGACTGGGATGTTAGAGCCATAAAAGGTAGTCAGAAAAACAGTTTTGTTCCAACCAGTTGAACACATTGGAGAATATGTGAGGGTTTCTCAATATTGATTATTTCTAAAACTTGCTTTGTGCCAGATAAAGTAGACAGGTTCATGGTCTTTGTTTGGAGAACATGGATTAGTTACTGACTTCACTGAAAGCAGAGACATACACTGAGGTGCTGGTTTGTGTGTCCATATCACCCGGAGCGGGTGTTGTGTGTTGAGTTTTGTTCTTGTTGTTTGTTTCCTTTTCTTTTGGTAACAGGGTCTTGCTATGCAACTCAGTCTAGTCTTGCACTCATTATGTAACTAGGCTGGTCTTGAACTTGTGGCAATCCTCCTGCCACAGCCTCCCAAATGCTGGGATTACAATCATGCACCATCAAACTTGTTCTATTCTTGACAGTTTCTTAATAAGTTTGAGATTAGAATTGAACTTTACAGTATAGAGAGGAGGTGAGTCCTGTAGCCCATCTAATGCAAGGACATATATCTTTGTTTTCTTTTGGTTTTTTTGAGACGAAGTCTCACTATGCAGCTCAGGCTGGCCCTCAACTCCCTTTGTAGCCCAGGTTGGTCTCAAACTCACAATAATCCTCCTGCCTCAGCCTCCCGAGTGCTGGGATCTCAAGAGTGAGCCGCCCCTATTTTGTTGGGGTTGAACATTTACCTCTGTAAATGGAACATAGTTCCTCTGATGTTTTCACTCCAGAAACTACTACACCTGTTCCAACTCAAGCAGTAAAAACCCAACCTGCAACACTGCAGGAAACAAAAGACTTAGCTTGTCACCAGCTCCCAGGACTCTTGCCCAATCGGTAACTGCATTCCCTCTCCTGAACCCTGGGAGTATGCATGTAGATCTCGGTATCTACTGACTTAACTGAGAACACAAATTCTGGATAAGATGAATCTGACATGAGTTCTGATTCTGGCCACAATGTGACTTGTACCTGTGTCTACCCTCTGTGAATCTATCTCATCATTTGTAAAATAAACGTAAATACACTGATTACAAAGAATCCAAAGATGAAGGGCCCGGGACATTTACAAACTGCTCCCACCTGGCAGAACATCAAGAATCCATAGAAATAGAACTGGGAGTTTGTATGTCTTGGGAACATTCCATACATATCACTTTATTTTGGTTAATCAAATCAACTGGTCTTAGCTCCACACTTGCTCCTGACCTTGACTCCTCTCCTCTCCTCTCATCTCCTCCTCGAATATTAACATGCTAATATGTACAATTACTAGTTTGTGGTTCAAAGATATCAAAGCTAGAAATATATGACTATACACACATGGATGCCTACATTTTTATGCAGAGGGACTGAAATCAAATTTTATCCGACTCAAGTCCGTGCCATTTTTCCTGCAATACCCAAGCCCAGTCTGAGTTCTGAAAGTCTTGCAGTCATCACCTGTCCCAAGCAGAGCCTGGACTCTGGCTGCTGCCCTTGGCTCCGTGCGATGTGTACCCAGAAGAGCCCAGTGAGGTGTAAACGCAGGAGCAGTGATGAGCCATCTGATTTTGTTCCTGTTTGGACTCTGTTAGCTGTCGCAGCAGCAAGGGGATTTTATAGGCCTAACGTATTTACATTTGATGGCAAAATGTGTGATAGGGCCTGTTGTCCTTAGATAAATTAAATTGGAAACATGGGAAACATGTTTCAGCATTCCAGGTCTGTTCCTTACCTCAACAGGACTAAATACCTGGTCATTATGACTTACAGTATTTAGTGTTTGACCTATAGGTGCAGAAAAAGGACAATTATATACTCTGTTACAAAACAGATATTTCAAAAACACTTTAAAAATCTGAATGTTTGAAACCTGAAGATCAGAGTCTCTTATACCATATAAAGTCCTAGTCCTTATGTGGTATGAAATATATCGATGTTGTGGCTGATATTACATATTTTGTAAAGCATTTCTGGATCCAAGTGTGGGTATTTGGGCATAGTGTGAGATTTGTATGTCACCTGTTTTGTGCATCGTGATTCATTTCACTGAATGTAAAGCCAAGGTAAGTCCATTCCAAGTAGGGTGGATCTGCTCCTTGGAGGCATGCATGGCCTCCCACAGGGCACTCACCGATAGCTTGTTAGCCAGCGTGACAATATTCGATGCCATCTTAACCTTATTCCTTGAATATACTGTGATTCTCCAAAACTGCAGGTAAAAAGAAAAAGGAGTCCCCTTTAAAGAGGCTGTGACAAAAACATTAAGAAATGCAATATGATAAGATGAATTAATGACATGTTAATAAGTTGGTGTGACTCCTGGCATGCCTGCAGCACTGTATCATATACCATTTCACTGTTCATTTATCAACAGAAGGCAATGTGACTGCATTTAGGGTTTGCAGTGAAAAGTCAGTATTTTTTGTACTTCTAATTAATTCTTCTTCTTTTGAGCAGATGGGAATGGCACGGTGACACAGTCTTCAGATGGCGGCCAGCATAATGACCAACCTGTAAGCCTATTCCTCCCTATTTTATTAGCCAGATCCACTTGTATGTCTTTCTGGAAACAAGTTGAATGTAAAGCCTATTTCTGGAAGACCAGCCCACAGATTACTTTTTTCACCTTAAAAAAGAAAAAAAAAAAAGATGGAAAATATTTTGACTATTAAATTTGATGTTTTAATCTGAGAAGTTCATTTAGGTGGACCAGTTTGTTGAGATGCTTAATAAGTGATAGTTTACTAAATGTTACACAGGGACACAGATGTACATGTACACGCACATATAGTATACAGATGTTTCCATGGAGAAACATTGGATAGAAAGAATGAATTTACTGAAAGACAGCAAGTTAACATAATATACCAAGGAAGCCTGTAATTATCATTAATCATACAGCATGCTTTGAATCAGTGGGACCGAATGGATGGTATGTCAAAAAATAGTGGAATATAAGGGGAAATGCTTCAATTTTGCTAAAGTATACACCTATGTAATACTGTCTCAAGCAAAACAAACTATTTCCATTACCCTTAAAATACATTTTGAATTCCAAATTGTCATGGGGTTTCTCTATACATTTATATCCTCAGGTCATTTTGTCTGAGGTTTAATGTCGTTTCATATTATCTTTTGTCTAAAGTATCCAAAGGCCAATGGAGTAAGTGTCTTGGGTTAATGTATTCAAGGAAATGTTTTTTGTTCATAACTCTACCAAGGTTCCTTTTCAACTTGTTGATGTTTCTTAGCAGAAGAAAAATGAAGTCTTTCATGCAATTGGTGCTGGTACCCTGATTTGCATCCTCGTTGTCATTGTCTACTTAATCACCAGTATCTACTTTAGCAAAAGTAAGTCATTTCAAGATTGTTCTTATGGGATTAAGCAAGGGGTTTATAGCCAAATGCCTGCATTCAAGGACCATAACTCCATATATATGGGAGGTCATTTTGGTTCCACATAGCTTCCCTTGTCCCCAAATCCTCATCTGTCAAAGGCACCTGGTAGGACCTTCTGTTTCTCAGGGTCTGTTTAGCACCTACAAAGCACTGGGAATGACTTCCCGCATATGGGAAATGCACAGCAATCTTAACTTGTTACTATTATTATATTTAGAAAAGCTCTTCATGCCACATACACTATCTCTATAAATTTTACAGCACTTCCATTCTAGAGGTTTTACTCAGTACCATTGTTTCTTAAAGTTTCTCTTTATTTTTCAATTCCTGTCCCCGTAGAGAGAAAAATTAAATTTAAATTATGTAGAAAGGGGCCGGGGATTTGGCTCAGAGGCATAAGCACCTACCCAGCAAGCACGAAGTTGCGAGTTTGATCCCCGGTACCAAAAACAAAACAAAACAAAACAAAACAACAAAAAAAGAAATTATGTAGAAAAAAATGGTAAGAAATAAGTTTGTTGAGTAGGTTTGGAATGTGGGAGGCAGTGAACCATTGTGATAAGTAATACACGTTCACTTTTCCCCTCAAGGTTCAATTTTTGTCCCTATGGGTGGTATGTTGAATACTTACTTAGCAGAAGAGGCAAATGAGACTTTGGGAGGGGACACTGTAAGAAAAATACTAGAACACTAGAATATAGGTCTTTCAGAGTAAGCCATCCTAGGATGAACACCCCTTTTCTGCTAGGGGTGTGTGTATGTGTGTGTGTGTTTCTGTTCTCCACCTCCACTAAAAGAACCTCAGTCATAATTTTGCAAGACACTGTATAAGAAACTTTTGCTGATCTATTTCATATGTCTGAGCAAAAATCAGAAAACTAAGTATGCTTGTCAAATTTGAGGAAGTTTCTACCTAGTTACTACATTTACAAATGCTTGTTTAAAGTAATTATTTAGAAATTGGGTAAAATACCTTGAATATACTTCATTATTTAACTACAGAGTTTAATCTTTTAAAGGGGAGAGATTACTGAGAATACAAAAATTTGACAAAAGTATGAAAAGACCTTTTAAGAGATATGAACGTCAGCATGCAATATTCTGTCCCAGTTAGCCTGGGACAATTTTGGGTTTGCGTTTGATCTCCAGCAGCCAATTAGGAAAACTGAACTTTCCCATTGTGTGAAATAAAGACTGTTTAACAATTTCATTTGTACCAAGTCAGGATATGTGGGGAGATGTACCCACCAGTAATGGAAATGAGACACTGAGCACTAAAGAGCTGGTTTGGTTTCTGTGGACTCAAATGGGGTTTCAGGGAAGGATGACCTGTAATTACCAGGGAAGGGCTCAGGTGGAACAGACACAGTGTACTTGGTTGGGAGCAGATATCATGGACATTTTTGCTGACATAATTAATTTACCTGTCTACTCTTTTCTGACTTCCTCCACCCCCACCTAGCCTATCAGAGCAGCAGAGAGAGGATGTGGACACTAAGGTAAGTTTGAAAGGTTTTGTGACAAAACCTTCTGACGTTCTCTGAAGAGAAGTTACTCTTAGTTGTTCTCCTTGTTTTCTCCAGAACTCTCCATTCTTTCCGTTGGATTCTGAAAAGTTCACTCCATGTGCACCTCTATTGCTCTGCAAACCTCCCTGCAATGCTTTGAGTTTCTGCATTTCCCTCCAGTTGTGGCACAACAGGCACAGAAGGAGCTTTTCCTAATCTTAGAGTAAAAGAACTACAAGTTTTCCTGGATAGAGCTGTATATTGCATGAATCATTTTGGTTCATTTTTTAAAAATTTCCTTCAGTGTTTTCTTTCTTTCTTTTTTTTTTTTTTTTTTTTTTTAACCAGCGATCAAACTCACAGCTTCGCACCTGCCAGGCAGACACTTAGGCCACTGAGCTAAATCCCCGGCCCTATTTTTTGAGACAGGGTCTTACTATGCAGTTCAGGCTGGCCCTGAACTCACTTTGTAGCCCAGACTGGTCTCAAACTCACAACAATCCTCCTGCCTCAGCCTCCCAAGTGCTGGGATTAAAGGCATGCACCACCACACCCGACTCTTTCATTGTTTATTGAGTGTCTATTTTAATCCAAGCTATAAACACCATGAGAAACACAGAACAGAGAAGAGGCTATGTGAGTGAGCCCCAGGGAGCAGATCTGAAGGAAGCTCATTCCTGGCTGAAGGGGCAGGAAGTGCAAAGGCTGGGGGGTGGGGCAAGGGCTTCCAGTTATGCACAGCTCCCGCCCTTCCACGCTGTCCCAGAGCCCGCTCACTCTACTCATTGACATGGCTTCTCTGGCTTTATAGACACTTAAACTTATTAAATTTGTGAGATCTTTGAACTACATCTTAATCTTTTGGACTGCTTCTATGCCATACAGATCTCTGTACCATTAGAAAACCAGCTGTCCTTCATTCAGTTCAGTTGGTCTTTCTTTATTTATTTAGTCCTTTGCAGGGTTTCACTATGTGGTTCAGGCTGGCATTGAACTCACTTTGTAAACCAGGCTGGCCTCAAACTTGTGGTACTCCTCCTGCCTCAGTCTCTGGAGTGCTGGGATTACAGGCATGTACCACCGCGCCCAGCCAGATGGTCTTTATGCAACATCATTTCTTTGATTCGAAATCAGTGCCATTAGGCCACTGTTTTCTATTCTTGTCATCCTTTGTGGATGTCTCTACACAGGTCTGCCTGTGTCTGTGGAGGTGCCTGGAACAGTGTCCAACACACTGTGAGTGCCCGACACATCTTGGCCTTTATTATTGCAATTAGGCCTTCACATCACTAAACCCACGAGGTTGGCCCTTCATATTCTCATTTTACAGATCAGAAAACAGGTTCAGACCTTCACAAGACATCCCAGGTCCTGCCACACAGTCTATAAAGAACCAAGTCTCAGGAACCCATGCTCGTAAATATATTTTATTAACCGCTCTGGACATGGGAAGGAAATGCTCCATTTAGGTGGAAAATGATGGAACATAGCATCCTTTGAGTCATCTGATTTCTAATCTTGCATTGTTGGCTATCTTTTTTTTTTTTTTGGTTCATTTTTATTACTGTGTAACTATTGCAGAAAATGTAATGTATAAAAAGCAAAAGAAAATCCCAGCTTAACATATAATGAACAATTCCTGATGGCATTTTCCTCTTGGCAGTTGTACACACTGACTCATTTGAGTTTCTGGATTTGAACTGTTTATCACATGTGTGACGGACCCAGAGCCGTAGAGCTACCTTGTTCGCGTGCTCTTTAAATAGAGCGAGTGACAGGACCTTCCTCATCTGTGCCTGACTAAAGACTCAAGTTCTACATTTTCATAGTAGCAACAGTCAGTATTATACAAAGCACAAAATTCCAGCCACATCACAGCACCAGACAGGAGTTGAAGCTCAGTCAGCTTTCTTCCCCGATGGCCCCGCCTTGACTTCTGTGCCCCTCAGTCAGCGGGCCCCAGGGAGGGCTCCACACACCAGGGCTGCAGCGTGAACTCCCCACGCACTTGCACTCGTACCTCCCAAGACTGAGAGAAAAGCAGGTGCACAAAACAACTAAGTTTTTTCTAAAAAGTTAATCTCTTCATCATCAGTGTTATTTATTAATGTCCGTTTTAAAGGTTTCCTAACCAGGTCTTTTGAGATTCAACCATCAGACACAGCAAGGTTTTTGGCACTGTGATTCAGTACAAACTGATGACACACTACTGTTTTGCTGCCTGTGATAATGTTTTGCTTTCCTGTTCTGTAGTTATCTTACAAGATGCAAATCACTAAATAGGTTTAGTAATCCTCTTTAAAGGATCAGAATTCTCACTTGTGCAAAGCTCAGTCATCTACCTAGTTCTTAGCCACATTTGAAAACTGAGTACTTCAATTCGGTATGAGATAGGAGAGTTTTCATTGTTGTATTCTATTATACAATTATCCTGAAGGACGCTAGTTTGAGTTGGTTTTTCATACTAGAGATTGAGCTCAGGGCCTTCATACTGATCTATATCCCCATCCCTCCTTTTGTTTTTAGACAGGGTCTCACAGAGTCACCAAGTGACCCACACTAGGCTTGAATTTGTGATACTCCTGCCTCAGGCTCAATGCAGCTGGGATTACAGGGGTTCACCACCACACTCAGTGTATTTGACTATTAAATCAGACATTGCTGCAGTATTATACCAAGGACCACACTTTTTACACCAAAAAAAAAGATGTTTTTTCTTTCTCTGAACAGGTCTCCTGGAGTTCATTAACAGTCAGTCTTGCTGAATCATAATTACAAGCACTGCTCATACTTCAGAAGTCATCTACTTTGCCTTTATTCGTGCTATTCTACAACTCAAGGTTTTGGACTTATTGTCAAATTCAAACTTTGCAACTGTGAGACCCTGCAGAACATAAAGCCCATATCATGGAGGATAAACTTTGAGTCACAGATTAAGGCCCTGAGGTCCTCTCTGCCCAAGACTGCAGAAGACACTGACCAGGCATTACCATGCTCCTTGCCTTTGAACCCCAGGATCATTTTTCTGCATCAGTTTTATCTGCCTTTCTAACAGATCGGTGCTGTTGGATAGAGTAATTCTCAGGGTGAAAGCCATAACTTGTCAAATTGATTGTTAATACAAGCCTGATTTTTATGCTGAGACTGGTCAAAAGCAAAAGGATTTAAAAATCAAAATATCTAATTTGAGACTTTATTTGGCAGTGTTTCATGATTCTGGCTTACATTTATATTGTGACTCCAAATGGGACATTTTGTATGTTCCCTGAGTGTAAACCATGTGACTATGTATGTTTCTATTTCCTCACGAGGAAGAAGTGAGTCCACTTTGGTCATTGTAGCTCCATGTGATCCCTGGATCCAGGTGGCTGTTTTAGCGATCAGATGAAGTTACAGTGCTGAGTAGGAACCAAGCAGGCACCTGGGGAAGACAGCCACTTGCCGTGTGGCTCGTCACACTTATCCCTGTGCCCAGCACTGTGTCTATGGACAACTGCCAATCTCTGTGAAGTAAATTTCAGAATGAGGCAGGGCAGCAGTAAATGAGGAAAAAAAGGAAGGAATCAGCGAAAACATTTTCTACCTTATGAAATTTGTACTGTATGTATTATAGGATTTAAAATTGTTGTTAGTCTAAACCAAAATTGTAAATTTCCAAATTATCTGCTGAACATATTTAAATGTAAAATTATTTTTGAAGTGTCTTTTTCATATCTAACCAGTAAGAATGTAAGTTGCTGCTATGTAACTACGTTTTGGTTATGCAAAAGAGTTAAAGGATATTTTAAAGGTTGCAGCAGTCACAGGTATGATTTTTCGAAAGTGTTGATTAGAAGGGACTGGCATTATCAGAAGAGAAGCATTTCTACCTGCACAGTTCACAGTGATGGGTATTTATTTCAATTTCAATTCAAGTAAATCCTGAACTAATTGACACTTGAGGTTCACAGCTGCTCCCACCATGGTGGGCTAGGAGGGCAGGGCGCTTGCTTCCTAGGGTCCCATTTTGCCACTGCCCCGCAGAGTTCTAGGAATGAGCAGGTGCTCAGAAGCAGGGTCTGTGGGCAAATAAGACAACTGCACAGTGTATCCTGGGTTTGCCACGTGAGCGTCACATGATTTGGTCTAAAATTTCATTGTGTTCAAACTGCACAGTTTTCTTCTGAAATTTGAGGCAACATGCCTAAATGTGAAGCTTTAAAATAAAAGACTAGATCTGGAGTCTGTCTGGGAAGACCTGTCAAGACTGGGTTGCATTCTGAAGTGGCCAGGGCCCTCATAGACGGAGCCACTCTCCGGCACTGCACTCCTTGCCTTCCTGCCCATGTATTCTTTCCTGTCTGACGTCTGCAGGGCTCTGTTTATGATGCCCGCTCCAATTCTCCACATCCTCCTGGAGGTTTATAATGCACCTTATAGGGCCTGGGAATCTGGTAAACTGGTTAGCATTTCTGAAAGTTGTCTGAACACAAAAGCATCAGTAACTAGTGGCATCCTGTGAGACAAAGTACACGAGGCTTAGGAGAGAACACACACAGGATTAGCAACTAGACCTGATTTCTGATCTTAACTCTCAGCAGTAACACTAGGGTTACTTGCTCTTTATTCCTGCTATGTATAATCATTTTATATCTACCTTGTTACATAGAGGAAATGACAATAAAATACTACTTGTTAGAAGACTTAAAACAGTTTTAAAAAACCCAACAATACGCAAGTTTTTCCCTAGTCAATTTTTTAGCAGATATAACATCAGTGGTCAATAGGTAATTTCACTGGAGTTACATTTATAAATCTCTTGAATATATGAACTGTTTGAAACAGTTGATGCTGATGGTTTCATTACTATAGAAGAAAACTTGTGATAACACAGGAAGAATGGCTAAGGAAAAAGGAGAAATTTAGTTAATATGAATTTGTCTATAAACTTATGAGTTTTGTGGGTAAAGCTGAATTTTGATCTTTTGAGCCATGATGGAGCCCATTACTTACAATCTGTCCTGGAATATTAAGAGTACTGCAACATTTAAGATTGTTTATTTTAATTTATGAAATTTTGCACATCTGTAAGAAGTGGGAAAACCAATCATTCCTGACAGCTGTAAATGTGGAATAATTTTGTGAGCACATTAAAGTGAGGAATTTCTAATGGTTGTATAATAAAAATTTTTTTTTTTTATTTTGAAAACTGACTTGACATTTTTTCAGGTCCAGCATTTAGCTTGGGCCCTGCATCCTCATCTTGCTGTGGCCAAGCATGTGGCCAGAGTATGTCCAGAACTCAAGGACTGTCTAGTAGCTGCCAGGTCTCTTGGTGCTGGGGACAAACATGGGCACAGTAGCTCATGTCTGTCATCTCAACACTCTGGGAGGCTGAATAAGGAGGATCTCAAGCTTGAGTGACTTTGTGAGACTCTGTCTCAAAAACATAATGTAAAAGAAGCTGAGGATATAGCTTACTGAGTGTGAAGGCCCTGAGTTCACTATTCAGTACTGAAATAACCAAGCAAAACAAGCAAATAAACACAATTCCCTTTATTCTGGCACTGATTAAGACAAGCAAAAAAAGAGAATATTGGTAAAGAGCCTGGTTTCTCCACCGTGGTATCTGGGGCTGGAAACTGTTCAGGGGACATCCTATTCACTGTGAGCTATTGGGCATCATCCCGGGTCTCTGCCCACTAGATGCCAGTGAGAGCCTCCTGGTGTGACAACTGCAAATGTCTTTGTAAACGGAATGTGTCACTTTCTTGGTACATTTCAGATGGGAGACCCATCCAAGTAATTAGTCTAGCACAGGCAGATTGGCGATGTAAGCCCAATATCCCACCCCTGACGCTGTGGGTATACATCCTGTACGTGCTGTGATAGCCATCATAGCAACAGGCACAGGGTCAGACACTGATGTTCTGCCAGTGCTTCGGCCTCATGGATTCTCTCCAGGTTCTTGTTTGTAACTGATTTGGCTTCCATCATTGGTGGAGCTGGAGCTGCCATCACCTGATTGTTGCGACTCATCAGTACAAAAGTCGCCATCGCTGGTCTGGCTGGCAGGGCAGTTGGCCGATGCCTCCAAGGGGATTTCTGTCTTCCATGGTCTCACATTCCTGGATGGCAGCCACCATCCAGGATGATGGCGCTTCCCATTTACTTGTCACTTGTCTGTGTATCTTTCCACAAGACCTGAGCATGTGGCAGTTTAGAGGCAGGCCAAGACTGCCAATGCAGTTTGGCTGCAGGGCAGTTGCATTCTGTTCATAGATTCAAAAAGTTTAAGGTGAACATGGCACGGTTCAGTTGAGCTTGTGAAGGAAGCTGTATTCCCCTTTTCTGTTTGCTTAATTGATTTTTCAGTGTTAACTGTGCCCTTTCTACTATAGCTTGGCCTTGCAGATTATATGGAATGCCTGTAAGATGCTTAATGTATGAGAGCTTTAAAAAGAAAGATAATGCTTTGCTAGTATAAGAAGGACTGTTATCAGCTTTTATAGTATTTAGCACTCCCATAGCAGCAAAAGCAGACAAATAATGTTGCTAAACAGGTCCTATTTTTTTTCTCCAGAATGACAAGTACCATGCATGGTATCAATAGAAACGTGAACATATTGGAAGTGCTCAAAAGAGGGGATATGAGTAACATCTATTTGCCAAATTTCATTTTGTTTGAGCCCCCTGAGATTGCTATGTTGGTGGGGTGGCGGGTACTGGATGAGGGATTTTTTGACAGGTAGGGCAAGACAGAATGATATTTTTAGCCCGTGAGTGTGACAATTGAAATTCTTCTGTTAAAGTTTTAGTATTTTGGTGGTGATATTCATGTGATTGTCCGGCCAGATCAAAAGAGGAAACAAAAGCGATGAATGTGATTATGGTAACAAAAGCTGATTACCATAGGCCTCAACAGAATACTGTAGCAGTGAAGCAAGGCTGGAGTGGAGGGAAGAATCGTAAGGCTTGGGGTGGTAGTGGAATTATAACTGGTTATTTCAAGCACTTAGGTGTTCGCCTGACTTTCTTTGTACTAGAAATCAAACTCAGAACCTAAGATAAATCCCCAGCCCTTTTGAAAGTTTTTTAAATTTTGAGATAAGATCTTACTAATATGCCAGAGTAGGTTCAAAATTCTTGCCTTTAACTCTCAGAATACTGGATTTATAGATGTTTACTACCACACTCGGCTGCACTTGAGTATTTTGAAAAGAAAATCAAAAAATCTTTGACAAATGTGTTGGAACTTTAGGGATGAATTTTTTGGTTATTTGGGAAATGAAGAGAAGAGAAGGAAAATAGGAGGTAATTATCAGGAAAGGTAAAATGTACAAGAAGAGAAATACAATTATGGTACATTTACTAATAACGTAAGTCTGGCTACTGGAAACAATTAAGACACAACATTAGAAAGATGGAAAGAACGTGGGGTACAAATTTTTCAAAAAACCAATTATTGGGTGTTATTAGACAATATCTCAAAATAATAAATACAGTAATAAGAATAAGCATACCATTAGTAATATGGATACAAAAATCAGAAGACAAATGCTCAAAAGAATTCCAACTTAATGGAAATGAGTGAGAAAGAAATTTCCTAATTTTTTTTAGTTATAAGGCATCTGCAATAATTTCACTTTTACTGACTGTGCACAGACAGGACACATATCTTAGTTTCTGACACGGCTCTTTTTAGTATCTGGTCTTAATGTGCCAGTGTGTGGGGTTCATGCCACATGCCAGGCACTGTGCTGAAGAGCCCCTCAGACAGCCATATTAGACCAGGCATTGTTTCGAATAATCGTGAAGCCTAGCGCCGCCTAGTGGGAAAAAGCAAGTTAAGCAATACAAAGGCTGTGAGAGGGGATAGAGAAAGAACAGAACACTCTGGCAACACTGGGAAATGATTTCTGTCCATCATTGACGATGCAAGAGGAGAGTCAGAGAGACTTTTAAGTCCTGTCCTCAAGATAATGGGGAGAGTAAAGTGCATGGGAATAATTTTAGAAGGAATTAAGAACATATGAAAGTTCAATGTATTATCATAGCATTTAAGACTAATAGGCAAATTTTGAATTCATGGATTTTTAAATACTATTTCAAAGTAAATGAGCCGAGTGTGGTGGTGCATGCCTGTAAACCCAGCTCTCAGGAGGCTGAAGCAGAAGGATCCTTGCAAGTTTGATACCAGCCTGGGCTACAAGCTGAGCTCAAGGCCAGCTTGAACTGCATGATGAGACCCTGTCTCAAAAAGCCAAAAACAAAGAAACCAAAAACAAAAACAAAAACAAAAGCAAGTAAATGAGGCCAGGCATGGTGGCACATGCCTGTAATGGAAGGCTGAGGCTGGATGATCGCTGTGAGTTTGAGGCCAGCCTGGGCTACAAAGTGAGTTCAAGGTCAGCCTGAACTGAACTGCATAAAGAAACCCTGTCTCAAAAACAATAACAACAAAAGTAAATCAATAGATACAGATACAAAAAGAAGAGAAGCCAAAATGTAGGTCATCAATGAGATTATATAGTGACCCGAGGATACTGACTGATGTATTGGGTGTGTGAATTTCACTATAGTTAGACCCACATGAGGGAGCAAGAATGGGGTCGGAACAGCAGACAGGATCACATCATGAAGAGCTTGACACTTCTCATGAAGGACACAGGCATGATCCTGAAAGCAAAGAGGAACCGACTTGTGGATGATTATTGAGCATGAGATAGTAAAGCTTATAGTTGAAACACTCCAACAACTGTGAGAATTTTCACTAAAATGGTGTCTAGGACTAAGAAATTTTTAAAACTTCTGTATTTCTTCCAGCTTTGGCAATGTGTAACTGCATATGAGGTGTGATCAAAATATATAGTGAATGCTTAAGATTTTTAAAAACATTATTAAGGGACATTTTACCATTAATATCCCTCAAAATATATCTCTAAAGTCAAATATATTTACCCTTTCATTCTTGCCACTTTCTGAAACAGTTCTGAAAGTCCACTTTTGTGAGAGTCTTTACAAAGTATGTTCAAAAATACAGTGAATGCTGATGCTGTCATCCAGCAGAACGGCAGGCTCCTGAAAATATGACAGCGTCCTTCACTACCATATTTGCCAAGTCCGGCATTGTGCAACTTCTGACTCTTCCCCAAAGTCAAGATGACCCATGAAAGGTACATGTTTTGCAGGGATTCAGGACATTGAGGCATTTTTTTTTTTTTTTTGGTGGCACCAGGGATTGAACTCACAGCCTCACACCTGCCAGACAGGCACTTAAGCCACTGAGTCAAACTCCCAGCCCTAGTTTTTGAGGCAGGGTCGCACTATGTAGCTCAGGCTGGCCTTGTGCTCACGTTGTAGCCCAAACTGGCCTTGAACTCACAACACTCCTCCTACCTCAGCTCCTGAGTGCTGGGATTAAAGGCTTGCGCCACCACGCCCGGCTCATTGAGGCATTTATGACAGCCCCTGCTAAAGACACTAGGAGGAGGAAAAAAGTGTCTCCTAGACAGGGCCACGCTCTGAGTTATTTCAGTGATTAGAGGAATGCTTGTCTTGCTTATTGTCAACCAGCAATAAGGGGGATCTGCTCAGCAAGCTTTTGTTCACATCATGACTTCCTGAATCAGTTCTGAAAGTCCATCATCTTCCTTACTTCCCAATTTGCTGTGGTGTGGGAAATTAGACAGCCTGGGTTCCATTTATACATCACACCAGCTGCATGATTATGAGCATCCTACTCACTCTTTCTGTGCTTTACTATATCCCTCTTATAAAAATAAGGATAACAGTATCTACATCTTGGACACTGTGAGCACTAAAAGGAATACTCTATGAAAAGCACTGAAGAGAGCCAACAAAGAATGCTCAACAAATGTTAGTCATAATTAAAACAGTTGTCATCCAAGTAGTGTCATGAGGTACAACAGATAAAATGACCTGTTGTACCACAAATATCTTGTGGTAGACTGCTTAGCACTCTTTCTTTTGTGGATCCAGCCCTTCCTCATTCTGTGCGGTTACACTCTGGCAAAAGAGTGAGTAGGCACAGGCTCTGGGCTTCATCACTGTAACCTATTGTTTTGCGGGGATTGGTACAAGGCCAGGCATGCTTACTGGCAGAAGTTGATGCAACCACAGACACAGAGTATTGCAAATCTTGGAAAATAAAGGCAACTATAGGGTCACTAATGTCACCATCTGTGCAAACCTTGGTATGAGGAGCCAAACCTCTGCTTGCATAATTCTTTCCCAGAAAATCTGCAGCCCCTCCCCAAAGACGTAGCATTTAGAAAAATGGACAAGGTCCCATATTCACTAATCTGTGACAGTGTACTAAGAGCTATGCTAGGTCTCATTTGCATATAATGCCCACAATAAACCTGTGAAGAGTAAAATAGTTTGCAATAGACATACAAGGAAAGACAGATCAGAAGACATTAAAAATTTAATTCAAGCCCTGTGCTCCAGAGGCTCTGAACTCTTCGCAGCCAGATGTGGGGTCCGGGTGGTGCCACAGTCCGGGGTGCACTCCACCTAGCCACCTGGGTCCCAAAGGTCCGACTCCCACCCAGTAGGGCAGAGGGTCCAGCAACACACTCCGGAAGTGTGCTCTCACTAGCTGCACAGAGGATCGAGTTCTACCCAGTCCAACATTTCAGCGCAATCCATCAGGGGAGCATCCAGCAAGCCTCGCAGGACACAGAGGTACTGAGCCCAGCCCAGCCCAGAGCCCCAGAGTTGCTCATCAGGCAGTGGCCAGCATAGCTGCAGGGCCTTAGAGAACTTGAGCTCTGCCCATTAGAGCACAAGGCCTGAGCTCCATTGTTCAGGGATGTGGCTGCGCTGCAGGTCCTAGAGGTTGTGAACCCACCCAACCAGGAGCAAAGCCCTAGCACTATACACCTGGGACTCTCCTGGGCTTGCCCCATGCTCCAGAGGCTCTGAACTCCTCGCAGCCAGACACAAGGTCCGGGTGGTGCTACACTCCAGGGTGTGTTCTGTCTAGCTGCTTGAGTCCCAAACTCCACCCAAACTCCACCCAGCCAGGCTCAAGGTCCAGTGACACACCCCAGAGCTGCATCTCTGCTAGCCACTGGGTTACAGGGGTTCTGAATGCTACACAGCCAGGTTCAAGACCCTAGCAACAAGCTCCAGGGGTATTACCCTGCTAGGTACAGGCAGGATACAAACTTTGTCCACCCCAGCATCCCAGAGCAACCCAACAAAGTATAGCAGGGGAACACACGGCCAGCCTCACAGACCACAGAACACAAGGGACCAGCGCCATAGTCTGGGGGTGTGCCCTGGCTAGCCACAGGGAAATTGGAGGATTGAAGCTCCATCCAGCACAGTGTTCCAGTGCAGTCCATTGAGGGGCTGCTTGCCCAGTCACACAGATACCAGAAGAAAATGACAAAACAGAAGATCAAGAGGCAGTCTCAATCCCCCAGCCCACTGAGAACAAACCCAAGAGACACTGAAATGGAAGACACTGGGAGTCACTAACTGAACTTTCTGAAATGACAGCAAATGGAGTAAAAAAACAACTCCATAAAGCTATAGAGAAACTCATATCAGAAATAATCTCAGCTAAAAATTGAAATGGCAATCATTATGAAAGAAATGCTGTGTGTATCTAAAGAAGATCAAGATAAAAAAATAAGGGCCGGAAGTTTGGCTCAGTGGCTTAAGTGCCTACCTGGCAGGTGCGAGGTGGGAGGTTGTGAGTTCAATCCCTGGTGCCACAAAAAAATAAAATAAAAAAAAGATAAAAAAATAGATGAACAGAAGAAAATGACAGAAACTTTGAATAAGACACAAATAGAATGCACGAAACAGATTCAAAGGGAAATTCAGGAAATGAAAAATTCCATGGAAAGTTGGCAAAACCACTTGAATGAAGCTGAAGATAGAATCTCAGACCTCGAAGACAGCATGGAAGCTTATGATCATGAAAGAAAAGATCTCTTAAAAATAACAAGGAACCAAGAAACAACAATTCAACAGCTGCAACATGATGCCAAGAGAAATAACATAAGATTAATAGGCATAAATGAAAAAGCAGGGGTCAATACTACTGACCTGCGAAGACTATTTGCAGAAATAATAACAGAAAATTTTCCAAACATGGGAAGAGAATCTGATAGATAGGTAAGTGAGGCATACAGAACCCCAATTAGCCATAACCAAAATAAATCTTTACCTAGGCATATAATAATTAGGGTATCAGAAATATAGCACAAGAACAAAATACTAAAAGCTGTCAGAGAAAAGAAACAGATCACCTATGAAGGAAAGCCTATCAGAATCATGGCAGACTTCTCAACACAAACCTTTAAGTCAAGAAGAGCTTGGAGTGAAGTATTTCAAATCCTGAAAGAAAACAACTTTCAGCCCAGATTGATGTGTCCTGCAAAACTATCTTTAAAAATTGATGGAGAAATAAGATACTTTCACAACAAAGAATAACTGAAGAAATTTATGTCCTCCAAACCAACACTACAAAGAGTACTGAAAGATGCTCCAGAAAGAGACAAAAATAACTATAATCTTAAGAACAACAGTGAAGGGAAACCACTAAGCTGGACAAACAATTAAACAGAAAACATAGAACACCAACAGAAAGGTAACATGACAGGGATGAGTCAGTACCTATCAATTATATCAATCAATGTAAATGGTCTCAACTCATCAATAAAAAGAAATAGACTGGCAGAGTGGGTTTCTTATACACAATATGCTGTGTATAAGAAACACATTTAACTCAAAAGAAAACTCACAGACTAAAAATCAAAGAACGGAAAACAATACTCCAAGCAACAGGAACCCAGAAAAAAGCAGGGGTAGCTATTATGTCTGCAGATAATGTGAACTTCAAACTGAGAAGGATCAAAAGAGATAAGGAAGGTCACTACACACTTGTTAGGGGAAAACTTCAAGATGAAGAGATTACAATCATAAATATATATGCACCAAATATGAGAGCACCCAACTATGTAAAACAAACCTTAATAGACATGAAAAACCAAATAAACAATAATATAGTTATAATGGGATAAAAAGAAAGAAGAAGAAGAAGAAAAAAGCTACAACAAAATTTCAAAGCACATCAGTCGGGGGCAACAATGGTACATACATTGTGCACCGTCATCCCCAAATCATTCACCCAGAGCACAAGACATCTGCATTCAATTGTCTGAATAATACCAGCACAAATCTTTCTCTTCTGTGAACTCAGAGAAATCAGTAGTATAACTATCTTAACTATTTTTATACACATATACATACACATAAACATATTTTTTGTTTGTTTGTCACACTAATGAAACAAAGATGTTTACACGTGTGTCTTATTTATTTCACTAATGCATATGTTCTCAAATTGCATCCATTTGCCTATAAAAGTCTCCAATTTATCCTTCTTTATGGCTGAGTAGTACTCCACTGCATAAAAATAGCACATCTTTTTTATCCATTCCTCAGTTGATGGGCATTTAGGTTGTTTTCAAGATCTGGCTATTATAAACTATGCTGCTATAAACATGGATGCACATGTATCACTATGGTATGATGTTTTTAATTCTTTTGGAAAGATACCCAGAAGAGAAATAGCTGGGTCAAATGGTACCTTCAATGCTAGTTTTTTGAGGAATCTGCACACTGATTTCCACAGTGGTTGAACCAGTCTGCCTTCCCACCAACAGTGGAGAAAGGTTCCTCTTTTCACAGCCCCTCTAGCATTTGTTATTGGCTGATTTCTTGATTTCATTCTTCCTGGGTTGAGGTGAAATCTCAGTGTTGTTTTAGTTTGCATCTCTTTAATGACCAGTGATGTTGAACATTTTTTCACGCATTTACTTGCTATCTGTAATTCTTCATTTTAGAAGTGTCTATTCATCTCAGATACCCAAGTTTGAATTGGGTCTTTAAATCTGGGAGGACCGATTTTTTTGAGTTCTTCATATGTTCTCAATAGCAACCCTTTGTCTGAGGAACATCTGGCAAACATTTTCTCCATGTTGTGGGTTGTTTCTTCACTCTGTTGATGGTTTCTTTTGCTATACAAAAGCTTTTCAGTAACGTGAGAGCCCAGTCGTTGATTCTTTGTGATTGTTCCTGTGCAATCTGGGTTATGCTCATAAAGTCTTTGCCTACACCAATGTCTTCAAGAATTTTACCTACTCTACCTTCCAAACAGATTTAATGCTCCTGTTTTAATAATAAGATCATTGATCCATTCTGATTTTAGCTTAGTACATGGTGAAAGATATGGGTCCAGTTTTAAATTTTTGGCATGTGTAGAGCCAGTTGTTGCAGCACCATTTATTAAAGAGACTCTTTCTTCCAGTAAATGTGTTTGGCACCTTGGCCAAAGATAAGGTTGCTTAGCATGTCTCCAGTTGTTTCTGCATCTTCTAAACCATTCCATTGATCTTTGGGTCTGGGTTTTGTTTTGTTTTGTTTTGTTTTTTTGCCAGTATCACAGTAGCTTTGCAGTATAATTTCAATCAGGGATTGTGATGTCCCCTGTCTTGTCTTTGTTGCTCAGGATTGCCTTTGCTATTCTAGGTCTCTTCTGGCTCCAGATGAATTTTAGGATTGTTTTCTCTAATTCTTTGAGATATGTTACTGGAATTTTGATTGGGATTGCATTGAATCTGTATAACAGTTTTGGAAGTATGGCCATTTTCACTATATGGGTTCTTCCTACCCAAGAGAATGAGATGTCTCTACATTTTTAAATATCCTCTTCAATCGCCTTTTTCAGAGTACTGTAGTTTTCAATGTAGAGGTCTTTTACATCCTTTGTTATATTAATTCCTAGGCATTTCATTTTTTTGCATGCTATTGTGAAAGTCATTTTTCTCTGACTTCTCTCTCAGTGAATTTGTTATTCTTATACAAGAAGACTATTGATTTTTGAGTGCTGACTTTGTAACCAGCAATGTTACTGAATTTGCTTATTAAATCTAGAAGTCTTTTGGTGAAGTTTTTTGGGTCTTCTAAGTAGAGTATCATGTCATCTGCAAACTATGATAGTTTAACTTCTTCCTTTCTGATATATCTTTATTCCTTCTGTTTCTCTCTTGTTTAATCGATCCAGCTAAAGTTTTCAGGACTATGTTGAGTAAAAGTGGAGACATGGATATCCATGTCTTGTTCCTGATTTTAGAGTGACAGCTTTCAGTTTTTGTCCATTTAGTATGACTTTGGCTGTTGGTTTGTCATAGATGGCCTTTATCAGATTGAGGTAATGACCATTTATTCCAATTTTCTGTAGGGTTTTTATCATGAATGGGTGCTGGACTTTGTCAAAAACTTTTTCTGCATCTATTGAGATGATCATATGATTTTTGTCCTCTGGCTCTGTTAATATGATGTATTACATTTATGAATTTAGATATGTTGAATGACCCTGCATCCCTGGAATGAATCACACTTGATCACAGTGTACAATCTTTTTGACAATTTGCTGCAGTCTGTTTGCCAGGATCTTACTGAGGATTTTTGGATCAATGTTTACTAGGGAGAATGGCCTGTAACTGTCTTTCTAGGTTGGGTCCTTCTCTGGTTTTGGAATCAGAGTAATGCTTGCTTCCAGGAATGAATTTGGGAGCATTGCTTTCCTTTCAATTTTACTAAAGATTTTGAAAATTAGTGGTATTAGGTCTTTACTGAATTTCCTGTAGAATTCAGCAGTGAATCCATCAGGTCCTGGGCTTTTCTTTGTTGGTAGGTTTTTAATTACATCTTCAATTTCATTTATTGATACTAGGTTATTTAGGATTTTTATATCTTCTTGATTCACCTTTGGTAATGCATATGTATCTACAAATCAGTCCATTTTTTCTGTATTTTCCATCTTATTGAAAAACAAGTTTTCAAAGTAGGTAGAGATGATTTTCTGGATTTCTGCAGGGTCTGTTGTGATTTCACCCTTTTCATTCCTATTTGCATGAAATTGAGTCTTTTCTTTCCTTTTTTTGATACAGTTGGCTAAGGATTTGTCACTTTTATCTAATATTTCAAAAAACCACTACTTGATTCATTGATTCTTTGTATTGTTTTTTTCAGTCTCCAGTGGGTTAATTTTTGTTCTGATCTTTACAATTTCCTCCCTTGTATGAGTTTTTGGATTAGCCTACTCTTCTTTTTCTAGAAGCTTCAGGTGTAGTATTAGGTTGTTTATTTGTGTTCTCTGTTTTCCTAATGTGACAATTCATCACTATAAATTTCCCTCTTCAGACTGCTTTCATTCTGTCCCACAAGTTCTGGTATGTTGAATTGTTGTTATTGTTCAACTGTAAAAAATGTCTAATTTCTTCTTCAATTTCATTTGTGACCCATTGGTTGTTCAGTAGGTTGATATTTAATTTCCATGTGTTTATGAATTTCTTATGGTTTCCTTTGGCATGGATTTCCAATTTCATTGCACTGTAGTCTGATAGTATGCATGGGGTAATTTCAGTTCTTTTGCACCTACTTAAGCATATTCTATGAGCCAGTATACGGTCTATTTTGGAGAATGTCCCATGTACAGCTGAGAAGAATATTTATTCTGATGCTGTGGGGTGGAATGCTCTATAGACATCTAGTAAGTCCATTTGCTCAAAAGTTTGAGTTAGTTCTAATATTTCATTACTGATTTTTGATCTGTCTTTTTGTGACAGTGGGGTATTGAGATCTCCCAATACAACTGCATTAGGGCTTATTTGATTTTTCATTTCTATAACTGTTTTATATAGTTGGGTGCACTGGTATTTACTGCACATATATTTATCATTGTTATCCCTTCCTCTTTAATTGTTCCCTTTACAAGGATATAGTGACTTTCTTTGCCTCTCTTAATCACTCTTGGCTTGAAATTCACTTTGTCTGCAAATAGAATAGCTACCCCTGCTTCTTTTGGGGTTCCTGTCACATGGAGTATCGTTTTCCATCCTTTGACTTTCCATCTGTGAACTGCTTTTTGAATTAAATGTGTTTCTTGTATGCAACATATTGTTGGATTTTGCTTCTTGATCTATCCTACCACTCTGTGTCTTTTCAATGGTGAAGTGAGAACATTAACATTGATGGTTAAAACTGATACGTATTGACTCATCCTTGTCATGTTAATTTCCTGTTGTTGGCTTGCCCCCTTTTTTTCCTTCCCTCTAATTGTTTGCCTTCCCTGGTGGATTCCTTCTGTTGGGGTTCATAGAGCTGTAGTCCTTATTGTCTCTTTCTAGAATGTCTTTCAGAACATTTTGGAATCCTGGTTTGGTGGTCATAAATTTCCTCAGATGTTCTTTGTCATGGAAGTATCTTGTTTCTCCATTAATTTTGAAAGATAGTTTTTCAGGATACATCAATTTGGGTTGAAAGTTGTTTTCCTTTAGAACTTGGAGTACTTCACTCCAAGCTCTCCTTGACTTTAGAGTTTGTGCTGAGAAGTCAGCTGTGATTCAGACGGGCTTTCCTTTATAGGGGATTTGTTTCTTTTCTCTAACAGTTTTTAGGATTCTATTCTTGTGTTGAATTTCTGAAATCTTGACTATGATATGCCTGTCTGTAGTGGTTTGTTTGTTTGTTTGTTTTTGATCATTGTTAACTGCAGTTCTATATACCTTACTAATTTGTACGTCAAATTCTTTTTCTCTATCAGGAAAATTTTCTGTCACACCTGTGAACATGTTTTCAATGTTATTTGTGCTTGTTCATTGACTCCAATTAATCTTAAGTTATTCTTCTTTGTCTCATCTAGCGGCTGCTGGATTGATTTCCCATGGTCCCTTCCTAGTTTTGAGAAATCTTTTCCTGGTCACTAACTGCAAGCCTGTTTTCAATATTTGAGATCCTGTCCTCACATTGGCCTAATCTGCTTCAAATACTTTCAATGGTGGTTTTATTCTCCTGGATATCTGCTTGCTTTATGAATTCCATTTGTTTCCTATACTGTGCTTCCTTAATTTGGTCAAGCTCATCTACTTTTTGTCTGTGTCTGCTCTAACATCACTAAGCATGGTGTGTATTTTGGTAATCTCTGTAGTTATTTGAGAAATTATTTCTGATTTCATTTTTTCCAGAGCCTCATTCAACTGCTTTGTTGTTTCCACTTCAGAGAGACCTGGTGGGTAGCTTTCAGATTGTCCCACTTCACTGTCTCCTGAGTTTGCCTTTGGTGAAC
>RJWM01029201.1:0-24710 GCA_004363535.1 Dasyprocta punctata
TTTTATTGATTTTGTATCGTTTTGTTTTTGTTTCAATCCTACTACATCTGTTGGAATGGTCAGCTAATTTGAAGATAGCAAGGTATGTTATAGTAGCTATTGTACTCATATTATTGGTCTTCGAAGTTCTGTACCACTCCTACTGCTTTGTTTTGATTGACTTCATTTGTTACATTCTGTTATATTTTACTATCTTTAAAATAAAATTAAAAAAAAAAAAACTTAGTTATCTGTGTTTACACACCTGTAATCACAGTGTTCTGACATAAACACTGGTTTATATTTACGGTACACTACTCCGTAATTGAAAGTTTACTCATTAGTAGTGATGCTAGCCTGTAATTCCAGCACACTAGGAGGCTGAAGTAGGAGGATCTAAAATTTGAGCCCAGCCTATGCAACACAGTGATTCAGCAAGAATCTGTCTTAAAAAAAAGTAAAATCACAATGGAGTGGTAGTTCTGTATGAAAGAGTTGGGTTGAATCCACATACAAAAAGTTTTGAAAAAAGAAAGAAAAAAATTCAAAACTTAAATAACTTAAGCATGTATAGATGAAATTCTTCTTCTGATTTTTATTTTCATATTGCATCCATATTGTTTCATAAAATTTCTCAGTTTAAGTAACTTTCCTCTGTGTCTAATTGTATTTCCTTTTCAAATTCCTGGTCTTTCAGGAATGTAGTAAGAAACTAAAAAAAAAATTGTGTTCATAATGCCAACAGCTTCAGATATAATTTCTTCTAGAACTTAGACCTACTATACTTCATCTTATTTGCCTTGGCTTACATAAATCGTTATTAAAATAAAATACAAAAATATTTTACAGCTTGTTCTTAGGTTTTCATAGCATAGTGGTCAATATTTAGAAATATATGCTATAGTATGTACTAATTAGCAACACTAAATACAAATTTATACATGGAAAATGCAAAGTAAAAGACTCTAACTCTCAGAGAACATTGAACTAGACAATAATACTTCAAATATTAATCATCATATAGAATACAATTTAAAATAGATTTACTTTAGACAGTTTAATTACTATGATTTTAAAATTAGTGATTAAAATGTGTGATTAAAATTAGTGATTAAAATCAGTACTCTCACTTGATTTTAGTAGTAATTTCTGATTTTAACAAATAAAACCATTAAATAATATATTTTCAAAGGTGGTTTACAGAGCTATCTAGGAGGTTAAAAGTACTTGGGATGAGTTTGCATGAACTTTTTTTCTATCTTGTTTCTTAACCATTTCAAATTTCCTCAATTACTTGTAAAACTATATGTGAAAAATAAACTGATAGAGAAATGAAAATCATATTTTTTTTCTGTCTGATAAATAGATAACTTGGGAAGGGATCTTTGGATAGAAGGAGACAGGCAGGAAGGGGAAGGAAAGGAAAAGTGAAACAAAATGAAGAAGTGACACATACATATGTGTGTGTGCCAATACCCCATGTTGAATGTATGTTATTTATAATAATCATAGTAATTAAAATTTTGAAATAATGTGGCTGTAATAATGTGTAATTTATAACCAATGACATACATGGTTATTATATTTTTCAAATAACACAAATTCAATCTGACATATAAAAATATGGTATGAGCAATGCCTTCTATATCATTTTCACTTACTCTTCTGGTTACTTTTCAACCAAATGTAAGATTGGTTGTATATAACTAATACAAACAGTATATCTGCAAATATATCACTTAGATATCCACAGATTTCTAGATTGCACATGATAAAATGTCATATATTTCATTCATACAATATATGCAATTAGTAATATAAAATCATACTATCATATTTCCAATTTAAGAGAAACAAAATATGACATAAGTAATATTTTCATGGATATTATAAAAAATCACAAGTTACACTTGACCATCAATATTATTAAGTCTTTGTCAAAAATATATAGAAACATTTTACAATTTAAAATATATTTTTTCTCCTGGTTATAACTTTGAATTCTTAACCATGCACACTTCCAAATGACTTTAATTAAGGTGAAAATTTACAGAGGACTTTTTTATAAGATTAATTTTGTATGCCAGGAAAATTTTGTGATTATGACTTAGAAAGAAAAACAGAGGAAACAAAATGAAACTATGTAAAATTACATAAATAAAACTGAATTTAAAAGAAGAATTAGAAAAAAACCCTACTGGAGAAATTATTCTGCCTATTTGTATTTATTTAATGGCTTTCCAGGTTTCCTTATTATCAAATTCTCGGAATGAAAAAAGAATAACAAAATAATATGAGAACAATCAAACTAGTGGATGAATAGTGAAATACCAAGTAACATTTACAAATGGCATCAATATCTATATATGAATGATTAATATTCAGAACATGTACAGATGTCAACTATAGCATTATAAAAATGAGTGAATTAATGTGAGATCCTGGCTTTACTATTAAGCACAGCAGAAAAAACAAATGAACGAAAGACTCATGACAGTTTGACTGACTTTAGGGTTTTATAAACTGTGAGTGAACAGGAATATTAGTAATAATTTCCCACATAAAATACAAGCCTTATTTCTAGCATGTGGGTCACTCAAATAACTCATATGATTAAAGGGTATAATCTCTACTTTGAAAAGTAAAATTTTGACTATAATTAAACATCGAATGACAAATACATCTTATTGTCAGTTAACTAGGTCAAATGTAGAAATAAGTCACCTCGTTTTAAATATCGGGGTTTATCTAAAGGCAGGAGAAGATGGTCACGTGAGGATCTACATGATACTGTTATTTACTGCTTTCTCCTGAAACACTGAAATGGGAAGAAAGTTGGTGCTACAAACATTCTAGCAAGTTTTATTTGGAAATGCTGGTCCAGTAAACTTCTGCATTCAGTTACCACAGTTGCAAAGCAGAAGTTGGAAGATAAGTCTGAAAGGTCACTTTATCTGGCAATCAAAATTGAGAAAATTGCCAAAGGCAGAGAATCCAACACACATGACCTTTGGGACTGTGAAGGAACACATTAAAAGACTGCAACACTGTAGTGTCTGCCTGTTACAACCTCCTCCAAATGACACTGTCATCACAACGTTTGTTTTTGAATGCTGGAAAAGTCCTTATTAGCAAATTCAACTCAGAACTCAATACTAAAGGAAAAGCATGTTCTGGAAAGAGACCTTCATTGTAGTGTAGAGGGTGTCCTATAAATGAGTAGTCTTAGCTTCAATTTGGCATCTATTGAACTAAGATAAGTAACCTCCTTGTTCACTCAATGTAGATACCACGGTTAGTTATTTTTATTACCTCCAAATTTAATACCATACTTCTACCTCACCTGATAGAGTAATTTCTCATACAGCCTCTTTTATTTAGGATTCACCAGAAGTAAAACCAATGTATAAGTACATACATTTATATTTGTATGTATTTTGTACTTACATTTATATTTGTATTTAGATAAGAAATTTATCACCACTGAATGTCTTATAAAATTGTAGAGGATGACTATTATGGTTTATATCTAGATGTCTCTCAAATGCTAATAGGTGTTGCATTGGAGAGGTGATTGAATTATGGATATGAATTAGTCCACTAATGAGCTAATAGCTAGATGTTTTGGGAGGTAAATGCTGACCTGAGCAGGTGAATCACTAGAGAACTGTCATGTAAGTGTGAACTTGCCTCCCTCCTCCCTTGATTTCTCTTTGCTTCTTGCTGCCATGAGTAAGATGTTTATCCTCTGTGATGCCACCATGCCATGTTGCGCTGATTTGGAGACAACTGACTATGGAATGAAACCTGTACAAATTGGGAGCCAAAGTAAACCCTTTCTGCTTTAACTTGTGAGTATTGAGCATTGTGTCTTAGCGATGACAATGTAAGTAAGAAAATGACTAAGTCAGTCTGAAGCTTAGAAAACCAGGAGAGGAAGATCACTGACAGATGAAAATTTATGCTCTTGGGAGGAAGATTGTTGACAGTGTGCAGTCAGGAAGGCACATCAAGATGGGACAGGAATTAAAGATTTAATTGCAGATGCTGCTCGTGTTTGAACTATTAATTTAATAAGAAAGAGTCTGGACTGCTTCTGATAATTGTAGAATCAGGCATAGATAGGAAAGGCTGTAATTCTTGGGATGAAATGCATATCAGATGTAAAAAAAAGACATTGGAAAAAGAGACTATATTTGAAGGAATCGCTGGAATAGAAATGACTACGATCACAAATACATTATTTTGTGAGTTTATGAGATTCAAATCTTATGTATATGTCAAACAGACTCAATGAAAGGGAAGGCAGATATTAAAAATCAGTACCCATGGCTATTTCAAAGCTATTGATGATGACCCTTTATTTTGTAATCTTTCCAGTTCTATGGTATTGTTTGAGGATAATTATTTTCATAATCAGTGGCACTTCACAAGCCAATACAGAATCTTCCAGCCAGCAAAATTATTAACCTGGGACAATAATCAAACAATGGGTCCTGGTACCAACTGACACTGGTATTAATTGTATTCTCTCTAATTGTCTAATTATATTCGGTTCTCTAGCTCCTTGACTTTGACTTGATTATCATAATGGTACTTTGGTTCTCCATGAATTAATAAAATTAGTAAAATATTTTTGCAGTATTTTCTCAAGATAATCCACTTCCCTTTAATCAATATCCATAGGTAAATTTGGAAGATAGCATTCATTTTAATGGCAAAGAAAATGCAATAAAATGTTTTACTCTATATTTAAATCTGGTTTTTCATTCTGTCTTATAAAAAATCCCAAAAATGTGTTTTTAATAAAAATGTGCAAATAATTTAGAGGTTAACAATGTATTCTGTTTATAATTAACAAAATAAATTGTAATTTGCCCTTGAAAAAGGACAAAATGTATTTTTATATCAGTGCAATAAACAGTATAAAATGTACATTTAAAATAATAAAAACAACTTTTATTAATTTTCATTATATTAGTTACATAAAATCACATTATATTAAATCTTTTTGCTTTTCCCAAACTAAATGTTCTGCTTTTCTCTGAAAGCTATATGTCCTTAGAAGAAAATTAGTCATTAGTAAAAAATAATATGTTCAATACAATGCAGGAAACATAAAAGGGATATTTAATTTGGTACATTTTTATACCCATCTGAAATTTGTATCCCCAAAATAGGATTTAACATATATAATCGGTCATTAAATGTAATTAAGGATTAGATTATTAAACTACTAATGTGAGAATAGCTAGGATGAAAAGGGTCTGATTTTTTACAGATTTCAGCATGACATTTAAAGAATTCCTTCTGCTAAGAAGAAGTTGGAGAAGAATAGATTCAGCAAAGTACGCCTATATGGTATTAGTTGTCCTATTCTCTTTCACTAATCTAATTCATTGTATTGTACAAAGTTCTTTTACAAAACACATCTGTGCAGTAGTAGAAAAGTCAGTGAATGTAATAGAGAAACTTCCTGGCAGATTTATCATAGGGTTTAATTTTTTTAAGGGTGTAAATTTTGTACTACATTGCATTGGGCAGAATCACAGATGAATGTTATTCAAAATCATTGTTTCTTAGATGATCTTGGAAGGCTTCAAAAGTCATTGGCATCCCCATTGGAACTGAAAGTTAAAATGTTCCACATCCCACACAGCTCTCGAGGTTCCCGGGCTGAGGATGGTGAGAGGATGCAGAAAAAGGACAAGAGTCGAAACACAGAAAACTGAAGCCCTGTGGAGCCCTCTCTCCTGATGGGAAGTACAAAGAAGCAGGAGAAGAGGAAAAAGGAGTGAGAGGAAGGAGCAAGAGTGCTCCAACAGCTGCAGTGTGTTTATTTATACACTTGAGAGATGGAGTATCACGTGAAACCTCTCCACCTAAGAGCCTATCCACGTGGCTTGTGTCAGGCACTGTGTTCTTGAGATTAGAGCAGTTTATCCATGTGACTAGCCTCAGGTAGCCATTGTTCTTGAGAATAGTCTTGCTCTGGCCCTGATGTGATTGATCTTCAATTTCAGCTGCTCTCCATAAAACTGTTTAAGGAAAAAATTACTCAAGCCATAAGAACATCTCATTTTGGGTGATAATTTGATTAACTTCTGTGAGGTTACTTTCAAATATGAGGCCTCTTGATTTGCTTTTAACTAATGCTATGTACTATAATATAAAGGTAATTAAGGATGAATTAATATGCTTAATGCATGTTACAGTACTTGATCAAAATATGTCCCTAAATAGAGAGCCTAAGCGAGAAAATTAAGAGGCAATGTCCCTGCTCCAAGAGATGTTAACTCAGGACAGAGGATAAAGTCACATGAATGAGTTATAAAATACAAGAGGATGATATAAATTTCTGTAATTAAATGAATTATAACACTTCAGGAGCATACACTGATAAATTACAATAAACTTGTAATGTGTTATGTGTGTTCACATAGAAAATTGCTGATATTGATTTATCTGGGGGAAATTTATGTGCCTAAATTTTCACTTCTTTAAGCAAAAATAAAAATCAAGGTAACACACAATACAAAGATCAGGCAAAAGAACAGAAAATAATAATCTGAGCTTCTTTACATAAAGAGAATCTTGTGAGAAAGTGTACTTGAAAGACTTGGACAGTAAAGAAAGCTATTTTACAAGGTTTATTTTTATAAATTATCCTCAGTTATGTTGAGACACCTTTATTTAACCATATAACTTTAAATTCTATTTATTATTTAACTAGTGTGTATATACACAAAAATTACTATAATATTCTGAAAATCTCAAAAGTTTTGGGTCATGCTTGGACTCCCATAATGGAAAGTTACCATATCAATCCTGTGGAGACATTTGCAAGACGTACAACATTTCCATCTCTTCTGAAGGATGGTCATGACATTAATGAGTTTACTTATTTAATTGACTAATTTTGTGAAGCAGCAATGGTCTTCTATTTGCAAATATAATAGATGTGGTTATATTTTGTTTTTATCAAGGATTCGTTGTCAATAATGTAAATTGGAAATTTCCTAACTCAACTCTGTGTACTCCATCACATCCCCTTTTAGAAGTGAATTTCTTTATATTTACAATTTCATCATTTTCCTTTTTGGTTCATGATTGCTCTGAAATATCACTAAAACAAAAACTAACAAAAATGATAGACTTAAGCTGCCAAATGTTCTTTTAAGTTTTGTATCTCAGACAAACATAAAAGTTGCTGTCCTCTCTGGGTCATGGTTGATGGGGTAAACAAAGCTCAGCACACAATCCTCAAATGTAACTTTTTCATACATGATTCAAGTACTTGAATCAAGTTTTTCTGTGCCTACAGATGTCCTTAGATGTCTTGTATCCTTCAATTTTCATTGCAGTGACAAAATACCTGAAAAAAGTTTTAAGGAAAAAATAATTCTTTTGGCCCTCAGTTTCAGATTTTCAGTCTACAGTCACATGGCTCCATTGATTTGAGACTGTTGCAGGGCAGAACATGGTAATACAGAGCACCTGATGGAGGAAAGATGTTCACCTTATGACAGCTGGAACATGAAAAAGAGTGACTGACATTCAAATATTTCCTTTGTGGAAAGCTAAGAAATACAGAAAATTGGTACTTGTATTCAGGTTGTTACCATGACTGTATGTAACTACGTGGTCCAGAAGACTTTAAAACTGTTTTGATGGATAAGTTTAGAAATATTTGAATATGTGGGTTAGAGAAGTTGTAGGCTGTGATAAGTATAAAGTGATGGGTGATTCTAGTCAGAGCTCCGAAGACAAGAATATTGAATGGAATGTAGAGATAAAGGCAGGTTCGGGAGTTCCCTTTGGGAACAAGCACTTCACTGAATTTGGGCTTGAGGCCACGTGCCATGTTGTAACAGAAAATGTCCATACATTTTGTCTCAAGGCCTGAGATTTTACAGGAGACTAAGTTTAAGGAAAGTGGATTAGTTAATGTGGCAGAGGAAATTTAAAACGAGCTTATTATTCAGACTGTGGCATGGGTGCTACTGGCTGCTTTTAGCCAGATTTACAGTGTGAACTGGGAGCCAAGGAAACAAGCAGAAAAATTTGAAAAACTTAAACTTTTGGCCATAAGAAACCATTTATAGTGTTGAAACTAAAGGGAATTAGCACCATTCAAAAGAAAGCAAATATATTGTACAGAAAGAAGGAAGATGATTTGAGGGCATCTCAGAAATCAGAAAGATGGAATACTATGGATTCAAGAGTGTAAAAACATGAAACTTTCATTTTAGATGAGTGTCCTGGGAAGATTAAAGGAAAGGGGCCATCTAGGAAATTGATTCTCCAGGATACATTTTACTGTGTTCAACCATCCTGGCACTCAGAGGCTGCTGCAACCATGGACCAAGAGGTTCTGGCTACTGTTAAAATTGTCTGCTGACTCTGGTATTGTTTACATGACGGTCATTTAACTGAAATGCAGAAGAGTTGTGATGTCAGTAAGGCTTCTACACCAATTTGAAAAGAATACCAATTAGCCCCTCATAGGGCTACATGGGAATGAAGCTATATGGGAATGAAGCCAATGGCACAGTAGAGGTCTCAAGTAGTTGAAAGTGCCAGGAATGTAGAAAATCTGTCAAGGAAAGCTTCAGGCTAACACTGGGGCCACCCCAAGAATTAGACTATATTGGCTGCAGCTATTAAGGTCATAGGTGTGGAACCGTACAAGCCTTCTAGAATTCACATCTCATTGACATGTGCTCTATATGGCAGATGTGGAGCTACAGAAGTTAATGTTGACCCTGACTGATTCAGGTCTTGGTCTAGTCAAGCCTTTTCTATGTCCCTAAACCTCTCTTTTGACATGTGAATGTCAACTGTTGTTACTCACAAAGGCCTACAGTGATAACTAGGCTCATGAACTTATTTTTTCCAGGATTCTGGTTGCACACTGAACTGGATGAGAATCCAATCAAATTTAATGGTTAGGATAAATATTGACCTCATGGGAAAATTTAATTTGATTCTTATCCAATTTGGTGTGTGAATAGAAATGTGGAAAGAATTAAATTCATGAACCAAGGTACCACTGGAATTACTTGTCACCTTCTCCAGAATACTAATGAAAGTATCTTCAAATGTTTACATTTTCATATTTATCACTTTCCATTTTAGAAACTGATACAATTCAGTGTGCTTAGGAATTGAAGAAACTACCCACTCCTATGTGTTTTCTGAAGCTGATAGAACAAGAGTGAGAAGACTGTGAGTTTGTCAGAGACAACGTGACAGTAGAGTTCGAAGCCAAAATAAAGATTTAAAGAAAATTGATATCCACTACCATGTGCATTAGTTATGCTATTGCTTAGCAATAACTAGTCAACAGCTTAGTTAAGGGAGAACATAATCTGATTTTCTATGGACGATAGTAAAGAAAAGTAAGTAACATATGTCACTTTTATCTGTGTAGTTCCCTTGCTATCCTTTCTGTTTCCTGGGCTTCAGTTCTTTTAATACTAAATTTTAGTCTAAAATACCCATGACAGTATAGACTTGTTTTGTATTTGAAGAATTACCTTTGCTCTCTTTTTTGTCAAAAGAAATCACAGTTTCCAAGTGCTGCTTCAGCACTTTTCTCCAGTTACTGTGAGATAGATTATCAGGCTCACATTAGATGAGCTGTCAAGAATGTTGAGCCTGCGTTGTGCAAATTAGTCGTAGGTAACAGAATTTGCTAAGAAAAAAAAAAAAGAAAGAAAGAAAAAAAATCACAGATGCTGGAAGTTCAAGCCCTAGTTAATTATACTACAAAGCAAATTATCATACTACAAAATTATTATCATAAAGTGCACAGTTTAGGGCATTAGATTTTAGAAAATAAAAGTTGTACCTTGAAATGGAAAAATGTGTTGGGGAATTTTTATAACATCAAGTCTTTCTTATAAAAGTTTTAATTTTTCTACACAATGTGCAATTTACTCTGCAACTGAGAAATCAATGATTTATTCTTAATTTTAATAAATTTAAGAAATCCAGGTTTAGTTTTAAAGATTTTCATTTGATAATATATAGAAAAATAAATTCCAATTAAAAATAGTTCTTTAAAATCGTATCTTCCTTATTCATAATGTTAAAGTCAAAGCCTCTAATGGATTTGTCAATGCAAAGGTGGTTATCCACTTGTTTTGTGCAAGATATTTATAGTTAAAATTAATTAATGCAATTAATTTTTGCATTAAACTGAACAGCAATGCATATGTTTTCCTACTGAATCAGAAACACATCTACCAATAATTTATAAAAAGCCAGATCATCATAATAGATTTTTCCAGTGTTGTCTCTGAGCATAGCAACTGAACTCAATGGAAATAATCCTTTTATAATCAACCACTTTATATGAATACTCCATTTATATAACTCCAGCTTAGCTCTGCATTTAAAGCAGGCAATCTAAACATGTTCTCAGTGGATAAGAATAAGCCCTGAAGAGCTACTCTTTAAACTTTATATTTTTCCACAGAAACTAGACTTCAAAGATATCTGAAACCACCATAAAGTTTCAAACTAGAGTGCCCTCAAACTTTGCACATGGCTTCCATTGACATCAATCAGAATTCCATATGCATGGACTGAGGGTAAAGCCATACCTTGTATGGTCGACAATATGTCTGAAGTGAGTACAAAAATGTCTGAAACTTCAAACACTGTGCTGACTTTATACTTTCAAAGGACACTTAGTTTTAAGAATCTAACCAATGCTAAATACGCTAGGTTTTGCTAGCTTAATTTCAAATTTTCAGAACTTCAGAAGAATTGTCTTTACAATTTGAAGGTTAAAATTAAATTAACTGAAACCATCTAAAATGGTGAAATAATTCATGGTAGCTGTTGAATATGTTTTTATTCAGTTATTCCTTCTCTTGCAAAGTACTGACTTGTGAAGTAACTAGTAATACCAAAAGCCAGTTAATAATAATTTCAGAAAAGCAAACTTGTCAAAGTGCAAAACAACATATACACACAAAGATAAAGCAGACATATCAGAAAATATTTACAAAATAACTAACACACTAAATAAAAGTTACTGATATTTCTGATCAAACTTTGTAAAGTTTCAGTGCCTTTAGATGACTATATGCTCGCTTATCTGATGCTATGAATCTCACAAACTGAGCTGTGCACTGTATAAAGAGATTGTTTAGTGCTGTTCTTTTACCTGGAATTATGCTGAGTAGTTTTTCTGCATCTAAGAAAAATTATTTAAGTTATGTGTACAAAATTAAATTTTGAATTTATTGTTTTACCTGGTAATGAAGTACAGCATTCAACATTCAATAGCTTATACAGATTCCCTGCTATTTCTCACTTTCAAACCTTACTATTAAATGCATATGTGACATGGAAATATATTAAATTGTTATCAACAAACTCAATACTAAAACTTAGTGGAAGAAAAAGAAAAAAATTTGCAAACCAACATTTTATCCAACAAGATATAATAAAGTAATAGGAAAGTTAAAGGACTTTTAATTAAAAAGGCAGGTAAGAGTGAAAATAAGATATATCCAAAACAAACTTTAACTGCATTATTATTTCCTATTATGAATTTTCCCATATAAAAATTGAACCTTAAAGTATTAGCATGTTTCTCCTGTTATTTACAATTTTCCAACTGAGAAAACAACTTCACAGTATGTTTGCTTTTCATGTCAGGTTGCATTCTATTAACAACACAACATGTCATCACAACACAGGATCATGAAAATAGTCAAATCGGGATGAAAGTTCTACTTAGTAGACAGTCTTTATTTCCTAGAGTTAAAGTACTCTAGGGAAAAATTCAGCAGACTGTTCTTCCAGGAGATAGAGAATAAACAATAAAGATAGCTTCAGGGGCCACAGAATGCTGTTTAGCATTCATTATAGCACAGTCATCCATGTCTGAAAAGACAAATAGCCCAGACAGATGACTAAAGCAGACTCCTGAATCTCAGGTATACATGATTTTTAATATTTAAAATTTGAGAAGTCGTGGGAGAGAGGCTTAACTGCTGTGTCTTTCAGGAATTCTAAGGAAAATTAATGAAACAGCTATTTTCCTAATGGATTGAAATGTTTAAAATTGCACACACTCATTTCAACTTTGTTCTTACTATGATAAATGTCATGATTAAAGAAACATATAAGAGGTACTTAGTAAAAAAATTCTACCTACCATCCAGTCATATAGAATAAAAATTATCTGTTTTCTCACTATAACTCAGTTCAACAATGAGGTAGCTCAAGGTTCTCTACTATTCCGCAATTTTGTTTTTCAGTTCCAAGTTATGATGTTGTGTTGCTTCCTTGACGAAGATGAGGGAGGAATCACCAGGGTAACTTTAAAACTAAAAAACAAAACATCAAAACTCAAGAAAATATGCAAAACCATTTTACATGTGTTTGGACAAGAGCAGAATATCTGAGAGAATGGAAATGAGTACATTGAACCCTACAAATATTTCATTGTGCTTCTTGGTGGGAGTTTCAAAGTTGTAAACCAAGGAGAATAAAATCAAGCTGGTGCAGCACAATTGCTAATCTGAGGAGGCAGAACTCTATGTTAGAGGAGAGCCAAGAGTTCCACAGAGCGGTGGAATGTACAACTGCAGGGAAATTCAGAGTTTTCTTCCCATGTTTGGTAGAGCATTTATCACCAAATGTGGTTGTAGAAAAATATCAGAAGTGTAGGAATGCAGGTGAAAGAATTAGTAGAAATAGGATTTGTTGTTCCCGCAGGAACAGGGAATGCGCCTTTTCACACCAGTCTGAAAAGCATCAGAATTCACAGCATATTGGTGAAATACTCAGAAGACTGCCAGTTCAGATAGTGGTAATAACAACCAATTGATTAAATAGTACTCTTCACATAGATCATATTACAAAAGCAGTACCCCAAAGGATCAAACTGTCTCCAAGTGAATTAATTTTATCCCAAATGAAATTTTAGTATAAAAATATCATTCATTTAATAATCACTTGGCTTTTACTTTATGATAAACAACTCATGTCTTTTGTCTGTTTTGAAAGATAGATTGTCTAATTCTCATTGATTTGTAGTTTGCTAGTGGTTTTTTATTTAAATAGTTTATGGCATGTTCTGTACAAATATTCTTTATTGAATATATGTATTAAAATTTTTATCCTAGTCAGGGGTTTTTCGGCTTCCAGAAATACCTTTTCCTAGACATAAGGTCTTCAGTGGAATGAAGCCCAATTTATCAATATAAAGTTAATTAATGTGCTTTCCATTTTTCAATTTATGAGAGCAATGTTATACAAAATATGTAGCTACTTTGAGACAAAACATGTTCCAATGTTACCTATTATATGATAATTGTTAAATTAACCATAGAAATATTTTCCTGCATGAATATATTTCAAATACACACGTCTCAAAATGTTGTTTTTATAAGTTCATCATGATAGTATCTCTGATTGTATTTTTAATTCATATTTAATTAGAATGTGATATGTATTTCTATAGGGGATAATTATAATATATGCTACCAAATGGTAGATTAACTACTATAGCTAATCTTGTATTTCTAAAAGATTGTTTCTCCTCTTCCCACACAAAAATTCTCAGAATACCTATATTGAGTAAAGATCTATGATTGGGATATACTTTATTTGTTGTGAATTATCATGATATTTGAAACATTTTTGCTTTATTAGTTTGTTTACATAAACTGGGTTTTTAATATTATGCTTTGTGTTTTACAGTCCATAAAATTAGTACTGAATATGTAATAAAGTGGTCAGAAAATTCATCTCATTTTGTTCATTGTATTTCCTATTATTCAAACAGATTGAAATATAATTGTATCACCAATTTGTACAGAATCCTGTAACATGTACTATTACACACAAGCACACTTTCTTTATATTTTCCTAAATTCAGGCTTTGCGGAAGTCATGCATTTGTAATGTAATGCCAATAAACATAGGTCTGATAGAGGTGTGGCAAAATGAAGCAGATAGAATAAAGAGCCGGAAAGATTGCACATATGTATGTCTTCTAGCCGGACGTGGTGGCGCACGCCTTTAATCCCAGCACTCGGGAGACTGAGGTGGGAGGAGCCTTGTGAGTTCAAGGCTGGCTTGGGCTACAACGTGAGCACAAAGTCAGCCTGAGCTACATAGTGCGACCCTGGCTTAGAAAACTAGGGCCGGGAGTTTGGCTCAGCCGTTTAAGCACCTGCCTGGCAGGTGCGAGGTTGCGAGTTTGATTCCTAGTGCTACATAAAAGAAAAACAAAAACAAAAAAACCCCAAAAAGCAAAACAAAACAAAAAGCACGTCTTCAATTGTAGTTACTTCTGTAGAGAACTTTCTGAGATGAAATTATTAAATGTATCATTGTTGAAATTATAACAATCATGGTTGAGTATGCTGGAGAATGTTTACATTATTATTATATTACTGTCCATAATTATTATAGAGTCACTGTGGTATCATTACAGAACTGTTACTTCCAATCCACCTCTACAGGGAGCAAAGAAATGTCCTATAGCCAATGATACCAATAGATGGAGATGAAAGTGTCCATTTGTGTGTATAGAAAATTCCTACAGATATGCAGAACTGTATTAAGTGTATATGGATTGAGCACTGGTAATAACTTCTCCAAGGACGTAAATAAGACCTATTTTGAAGAGTGTGTGTTTCATTCCTATTATGCCTGTGTACCATTTCAACTGTGCAATTCATGGAAAGAAGGTAAGATGGTATATTGCTTAGCATTTCCTTCACTGGATATAATATCCAGCACCCCCAATTCAAAGGAGAACAGGCTTAATATTGCAAAATTTAAGAGACTAGAGACACTGTGAGAGAAACATGAGGATTTATTAGGTGTACACTTGGCTTAGTGGACTTGGGTCCAAAAGGAATTAGCACTGAACAAAGGAAGGGCTCTCATTTTATACATGTTGCCAAGAGGGTTGGTCTTCAGCTCAGAACTTGAGGTCAAGCAGAAGAAGAACAAAGGGAGTCTGTCAAGTCATGACAGGTTTGTAACATATCTTGGTGACCTTTTCAGGCATAACTGGATGTTATGGGACCAGGAGGTCATAAAATTTTACTTACAGAAATAAAAGTTACTGCTTTTATCTGTATTAAAACAATGATTAACAGCTGTAGGGAGGGAGGAAGTTTGGAAATTCCATTTTCTAAAAAAATATTTGACTTCATTTGCCCCTTTGGTGCTGTCTATAAATGAGCTTCAATAGAGTGCATTGTTATCATTATCATTTACCTCATTATGAGTGCCTGGCTCCCTATTGGATAGAGGGAGAATTATAACAAAAAGGAAAAGACATTTATGTTGTTATGTAACAATGTTGATTCTCAAGTTTCATCCTTTAATGGACTTGTCAGCTTTCCGAAGAAGGCTGTGGTTTCCTCAGGCTTCAGCTGTGCATAGACAGTGGCTGGAGAAGAGCTGCCATTTCTGGTGGCAGTTTGGCTTCACCATAGGATCAGCTGTCTCAAATGATCTTGATTCCGTTGGCTAGTTCTGTCCCTGCTTCAGACTTAAGTTGACCCTCCTCCTGTATTTGTCTATGTAAGGCCTTAGCCTCCATTTGTATCTGTGGCTTTTCTGTTTCTGCTTCCTCCACAGGTGCATGCAAAGCCTTCAGCTCAGTATCAGCTCCACCACACTGGTACTCAGTTGTCTCCAGCTGTACGTGTGCCATGTAAATCTCCACTTCAATCTGCAGCCTGCTGTATTCAGTTGCCTTCACCTCTGGGTCTTGGCCTAGATCTCTGCCTCCCAACTCTGTTGCAGATATTACAGCTCTTCCTGGACTGTGTTTCTGCTGTTGTGGGTCTACTGTTGTCTCTTCCCATCACAGCATCTTCTCCTGCATGCACCACTGCAGTTCCTTTGTGAGGGTCGCCTGCCGTGCATAGGAAGACACCAACAGATGCCTTCTCATGCAGTGGGCAAGGGGTCTTTATTGTCCAAGCATGCGTGGGGCTCACTGAACACGCAGGAACAGAGAGCCCCGAGATGAGCCTGAGCAGGGCTTATAACTATAGAACAAAGGGAGGAGGGGTCTTTGCAAGCGTGGTCACAGAAGCAGATGGCATTGGTTAGTTTAAATGGCTTTTTACATTTATTGGAGGAGACGACCATGGGGAGGTCTAAAGTTGGGCGGTGGAGGGCGCTTCCAAATATGGGCAGCAGATGTTCAGGAAAGGTACATTCTGTGAATTCCTTAGTCATGAGAGGGGGCTGTTTTTATCTCGCAACCCAGATTTCTGGTCAGTTCTGTCCTTGTCTTTATCTAACTTAGGCAGCTTTAAACTGTAACAGCTCAATTCCCAGAATATTGGGAGGACGTGAGCAGCACAGACCATGCACTTTTAGCAAGAGAAAATTCCTCTTACACCTTTGCTACTCCGGCTCCACTTGCACCTTGGCTGAGCATGTGCCTCTGTCAACTTTTTCAGCCACTTTTTTTTTTACCTGCTGGTGATTTTGTTATCTCATGCTTCACAATTCTCCTTGACCTCCTTAAGGTCAAGGAAGAGTTGTCTCTGACTCATCACACAGCTGCTCAAGCATGCTCATGTGTTTTCTCTTCTGTCTGTAATCACTTCTAATCAGCCACATGGGCCAGGTGGGCCTGTTCTGCTTGTTTCCCCAGGAATCAGACCTCTTCCACCTGGGGCTTGAACTGTTTGACATTTTCCAGGGCACCCTTGTGGCTTTCTTCTCAGCAGTCAGGCTCTTTTGTATATGCTTTTCAGCCTCGTGGTGCCATTGTTTTTCCTCCATCACCAACTGATGCTGCCGAGCCTCCAGTTCCACCTGCTTCTTGCTCCACAATGTGTCCCTGGCATTGTTGTGAATGTGTCCCAGTTACAATTCTAGCTTTGTCTTTTCAGAAGCTTTTCCAAAGCACATATTTAGAGTAAGGATTGCTTTCTCTACCTGTCACCAATGTCTGCATGTATTTTCCATTAGACCCTTCTTTTGTTTTTGTTTTTGTTTTTTGTTTGTTTGTTTTTGTTTTTGATGTCTTATGCAGCTGGACAAGATGCTCATCACTGTTAGTCAGTCTTGTGCTCTGCTGTCTTTTTCATCTCTGTGGGCCCCAGCAGGACTTTTTATTTTATTTTATTTTATTATTATCCTTTTTCCTTAGATTCAGTTTAGACCATGAGTGCTTTATAATACATCTCCAGACAGGGCTGTTTCCATGCAGGTAGAGTCTGGACTATATTTAACCATGAGATGATATAAGAAATTAGCTAGAGTACCCCGGGTGTACTCTGTCCTGGGTCACCACCCAATGTACAAATCCGTTTTTTTTTTTTTTTCTATTGTCCCTTCAACAGGCCATCCAACATCAAAGGAGGCCTGATCAACTTTACAAAGACTTTTAAAAAATGTTGTTGACCATACATAGACTTATCCCCCCATATAAGTGAATCTCTTCTGTTTAGTAGCAAAATGCATTTTTATTCAAAGTCAATAAATGGGTTTTATTTTGGAGAGGGAGAGGGTATTAAATACAAAGTCAAACTGACAGTAGAGCTGAAACCTAGCAAGGAGTGACTGATGCGGTCAGGGCTGTGCCTTTTCTAGTCCTTTTGAATAAAAAAAGCATTTTATCAATTATTTTAAAATAAATGCCTACAATCATACTAATTGCTCCTTGTTTAATTTTTTTGGCCTCAGACAAATGACATAGGTACAAATTCAATTTTTTAAAAAGAGTGTAAGTGGCAATATTTTGGCATATTGTCCTTAAACAAAAAATGTAGACACTTAGGAATAAAATGTATTTGAAAAGGAAAAATCAAATGTTGAAATGTTAATTGAATTTAGGTAATGATTACTGGAATAAAACCTAGATTTGTTTGATTTAATTCTATCAGGAATCAAGAAATAAATAATATGTGTAAAAACAGACTCATTAACCTTCACAATATCTTTAAACAGAGGCAGTATTTCTAAACAGGTTAAAATAGGAACAAACATAAAGAAACCAGGTTTAATATGCTTTTGAGAAATTAGAAAATTTAGCCTTTTCTTCAGTCAATTTTTAAAATGCTTGTGCAATAGTATTCACTTGTGCAATAATACTTTTGAATTAATTTTTTTTTGAGGCAACAGAGATTGAACTCACAACCTCACACCTGTCAGACAGGCACTTAAGCCTCTGAGCCAAACTCCCAGCCCTAGTTTTTTGAGGCAGGGTCGTACTATGTAGCTCAGGCTGGCCTTGTGCTAGCATTGTAGCCCAAGCAGGCCTCAAACTCACAACGCTCCTCCTACCTCAGTCTCCCAACTGCTGGGATTAAAGGTGTGCGCCACTATGCCCAGCTTTTGAGTTAATTTTATAAAAAGCTTGTACTAGTAGTGTAAACACCTGGATAAGTCTAAATCATAATATGCACATATGTATATGAATGTGTATATCATAAATTTATGATTTTAAAAGTTATAGATATCTAGTTGATTAAAAGTTCCTAGCATTTTAAACCATGTGTGATAATTGCCTGTTATAAAATAACAAGTCTTATTTTAAAAATCTCTTAGGTAGAATTTAAAATATGACCTTTATTACTGATATGTCAACTTAATTCTATTAAGTAATGCCTAGAAGATTAGTAAAGCATACATTTGTATTTATGTGTTCATGTGTGTGTGTATGTGTGTGTGTGTGTGTGCTTCTGTGCCACATATGGCACTAGTCTATTTCTTTTCTGGTAATTTCCTCTAGTATGTTTCATGTCCCACGATTTAAACCTCTTCACTTCACATACCTTTCCACTATAATGTTTCTACCTTGGAGTCAGTCAAGTACAGACTGAATTCCCTAAAACTGTAAGCCAAATGAAACCTCTTCTCCTTTATGTCATAGATTCCAAGTATTGTGTCCCAATGGCAGGAAATCTGACAAATAAAGGAAATTGATGTCAGAGATGTGAGCTTCTTGCTAGGGCTATACAAAAACATATACTTATGAAGCATTTAACTTGCAAAAGGAATTCAGAAATGTTTTGAGATGCAGGCTGGAAAATCAGAGCTTAATGTACATTTTTAGTCAAATTTCAGAAGATCAAAATTTTGACAAAGTAGAGATCATGTTCCTACCGGCACACTGGACAGGGCACTGCACCTGGGGATTTATATATGTTAAGGGCTACCTCAGATCCACCCTTTCATACACACCCCACAGTCTGGACCTGTGTATCACAGGTAGCACTATTTTAAGTGAGTGGCATGTTGGTTTTATCTGATGGCCTTAATGCTGCCAGAGACAAGGACCACAGAACTAGTCATTCAAATTGAAGCTCTTGCTCAACATGTGACCCAGGTCTTCAATGTTACACATCAGGTTTTGATGTTGCCCATGGATGAGATTTCTCAAATATGAAAGATGCCTTTGTAAAACTACATGGCTCTTGATTTGCTGACTGAAGCACAGGGAGGCACTTGTGTCCTCTTACATTAGAATATTGAGTTTATGTCTCTGACTAGAAGACTCAGGTGAAAGAAGCTTTGAAAGTGATGGAAACAGAGGTGTCCACTGTTCAGGTCCTTCAACAGGATCCCTTTACCCGATGCTGGAAATCCTTGGGATCTACCTGGTGCTGGATAGCCATAAGCTGAACTATGGTGGCAAAGAGGTTGATAAGTGTTCTGTTGTTCCCTATATTGTTATTGTGATCTTTGTGTGGGATTAGCTTTATGGGCCACTCAAAAGAAAAGACTCTTCCTCATCATCTGAGTAGGCAGGGTGTGGAGATTAATAAGAGTCAAAACTCAAGCATGTAAGGATGCTTCCAGAGAGCCTTGAGGACATGATTCCATTATCATTGTCAGTACAGACACGCAATGGAGTACAACTATATAACTATGACTTAACATTGGACAGTTACCCATATGCCAATGAGGCTAGCATGTAAGAATGTAAATATGTGATAACAACTTATATAAGAATTATACAATAAAAGCACAGGTGGAGCTGGAGCTCTGCTCGATACCATGCTGCCTGCTATTGTTGCTGTTCTCTTGCACATGTGTGTTCTTTAACCTAGAGACTTCACCAGCAAAAATCACCCTTGCACATCCCTCCACCCCAGGTAGGCAGACAATTTCGCTACATCAAACCACTCATGTGCTGGCTAGGCAAACAGAGAAGAATGTAAATAGGTGTTAATGACATATGTAAGAAATAAACAGCTTCTTTTTCTTTCTTACTACTATCTGCTTTTGAAGTGATGCCTGCCCCATGTGCCTTCTTTGCTGTGGGGAATCTCACCTGAAAAATTACAGCTCCAGGTCTCCATCCATGACCACTCTTATTTTCCTTTTGATGTGCTTTTTTTTTTTTAACAGAGCTATTTCTTCACATGATTCCTAATTTAATTTCATTTGGACAGAACATTTCTGAATGATTTGAGAAATCATAAATTTGTGAAATACTTTCCAGAACATTCTCAAGTTTGGAAAATGTTCTTTCACCACTTAACAAAAGTGTGTAGCCTATTGTTTAAAATTTCTTGCCTATTGCAGAACTCATAGAGTCTAACTGGTTGATAAGTTTGGATATGTTTTTATAAATATGTGCAGTTTTTGACCAACTTGGATTTTCAATTATTGAAAGCTTACAGTGCAATCTCAAGGGTTTTTTTTTTTTTCTTTGCTATTGTATTTCTCTAAGTACTTATATCAAACTTTGATAGAGTAAGACAGTCTTACTAGGAAGATAAACTTTTGGAGTTGTTGATTACTCATGAAATGTCTGCTTTTGCAGAAGCTATTTTAAAATTTAAATTTATTTAACTATTACAAAATGTTTCTATAATGATTAAAATGTTTTAACAGTATAAAACTGAAGAATATTAAGTATTTATTTTTTGGTCTCTAGCGCTATTTTCTTTGATTTGACCCTTTTTAATTTTCCTGAATTTTAAGAAAATATTCTGATAGTAAATAACATAGACATGATTTTCTATTGGTTCGTTGCTCTGTTTTCATTGAGTTATCCTTGACTATATTAGAATTGTGCTTAAATATAATTGTTTCAAACATTTACAGTTTTTTACTGCTTTCGTTATGATTAATGCCATACTTTTCTGTAGATCTGTTTTGATAATTAGCAGCAATTTTTCTCTCTAACATTATTTTTATTACAGTAATTTTACCTTTCTAAAAATGACACTACATTCATACTTTTGTAACTTTGAAGAATACAAAGCATTTAATATTGCTTTATATTTCTTTTTTCTAAAATTGACATGTTTAATATTTCTAAGTTATTTTCTGTTTTCGTTTTTATTCTGCCCTCACATGCTGATTATTTGTAGATATTTTAGGGGCTTTTTCTCATATTGTTAGTTTTTGAGAAATGAGGATCACTGTGTATATTGATTTTGATAAGAAGACACAAACATTGATAAATGAAGGAATGAAAATGTGATACTACCGTATACTTTATTCCTAGGAAACAAATTTGCTTCCTCTTTTAAGATTAAATCATTTATTTTTCAAAGTAAACTAACCAAATAAATAAATTTAAAGTGATGGTCAAAGACATTACATACAAGTATTTAAGTGTAAATATGACTGTAAATAAATATATAGTAACAATAAAATAATATAAATAAATGGCTATAAAAGTTTTTTAATATTTAAAATGCATTGAATGATCATAGACACTTTACATATACTCTTTTAGAGTCAGATGTATTTTGCACTTTACTAACTCACTAGTTTCTTTCTAAAATCTATTTACATTATTTTTCAACCTCAAAAAAACTTGATTGATATTCTCTCTTTCATTGTGTTAAAAATTGTGAAGCTTGGTGAGAATTCTAAGGATCTTGCTGACCTGGATACCAAAATTTTGAGGGAAAAGTTTGGATTGAGAGAACTCTACCTTCTGCATTCTTTGCCTGAGTCATGCAGTAGTTATTTTTTTTTTCAATTTTTAAAGAACTTTGTGAAAGATTTTATTTTTTAATTTGTTTAGCTGCTAGTACCTTCTCATGGTACTAATTATTAATAGAAGTTTAGATATCAGGTTATATCTTTTGTTGTAATATAATTCTGTTAAACTGAATTCTTCAGATGAAATTGTATCTATTTACTATGTTTTAAATTTATTTTTCTAGAAAAAACAAATGGGATATTTTTTCCCACCAGAACCAATATATAAGGTATATCCCCAAATGCAGTATATGAACACATTAATAAAAAATTGAGTAATAATACACAGAGCCTATTTATTTAACCCCAGAATAGTGATCAGAGGTAGTAGTCTTTATTATTTGCGAATTTTTACGTATAAGTATCATTAGTTGAGAAACATTACTATGTCTACTTTTTTGTTTTATTTATTTATTTATTTATTTGGTACCAGGGATCAAACTTACAACTTTGCGCCTGCCAGGCAGGTGCTTAGGCCACTGAGTTAGATCCCAGGCCCTATTTTGTGAGACAAGGTCTCACTATGAAGTTCAGGCTGGCCTTGAACTCACTTTGTAGCCCAGGCTGGTCTCGAACTCACAAGCACCCTCCTGTCGCAACCTCCCAAGTGCTGGGATTAAAGGTGTGCACCACCACGCTGGCTTAATATTTATTGAAATGAAAACTATCCACAATGATTTAGTTATATGTGAAATTAGGATAACTATCTTTAGGACTTTGTCCAATTGGAATCTTAGTTTTTCATACTTGTGTGGGTCAAATGTATTAGTTTTAAATTCAGAATTTCAAGCATCAACTTTTAAACCTAGCTGTAATTTTTCAGTATTTTTAAACGATCTTACAATTTCAACTGTTTTAGCAATAGATTTAATACTCGTGCAAATTGTTAAGTTTTACTATCTATGAATTTTCCTAGTGAATAAAAAAAGAGTTTTGCAACAGAAACATCTTTTAATGTTTATCAATCCAGAAATAAAGTCTATACTTTATTGTGACTTTCTGTTTCTAAATTTCATATATAATGCTTACAATAGTTTAGTTACTGATAATAATAAATTACTATCTTTCAGTTCTACAGTGATGAATATAAATGTAGTTCACATTCCAAAAGAACAGAAAATGCTTGTAATCAAGCATCAATATCTTTTAACATCATATAATCATTTTTATTCAAAAAACAGTTAAATTTAAGGTACAAATATCAGGGTTTGCTTAGTGTAACATGATTTATTAATACTTTATTTCTTTCTTATTATTCAAATTTACTATGCACAACACAATACTGAATAGGATATTTTGCTGTACATATACATTGTGAAGTGTTTACTGTATTCAACAACATTAACATATACATTATTTCAGTTAGCCATTTCTTTGGTATGTGTCAATGTTACCAAAAATATATTTTTGGTCTAATTTTCTCTACACACTACAGTATTATTAACCGTAGTATTAATGAAGCACATTAGAGCTCACGATGTGTTCTTTCAAAATAGTTAATAATTTTGTACCTTTGATTTCCACATTCTTCCTCTACCTGTGCTGGGTAACCACACTTTGACTTCTTTTTATGTACTTAATAGATTTTTAACGTCCATATAGTTTTCTACTTGTTAACAGAATATTAATCCAAATAAAATCATATTGAAGCAAAATGAATTTACTTTTTCACTTTCTCAGATAAGAGTACAAGAGTGTTCATATTAATGTGCTTTTTCAAACATGGCGTATATATGGAATTCATTATAGATGGTTAAAAAAATAAACTGAAAAGACCACATATTCATCTAGCCATATGTTCTGTGATTGTGATGTTCTCCAGTGGGCACTGAGATATAGCAAGCTAGAGTACAAGGCTGCCAACAGCTGCTTGCCTGTTTTCTTTGGCAACCTGGTGTAATTCTTGCTACTTATGAAATTTCAACTCCAGAGGCATCAGTCTGACACCAGAGAAAAACTGAGTTGGTCAAAATCAATGTTTTTCTCTACTTTTTGCCGAAGAGTATTAAGTACTAATATTTTTCTATTTCCATTAGAGAGTCAGACTGAATGAAACTCACCCTTGATATTTACTGACTAATTAAAACACAGAACTCATTAAATTTCAGGAAACGCAATGTGTTATGTAAAAAATAGACATTTTGAAACTCAATTTTTGCATGTTCAGATAAGAGAGTGTATAATTTATACAAACTGAAATAAACATAGTTTGCATGGGAGAAATTCAACAAAAGACATGCAATCAATATATCAATTTATTATAATGCCTTGGTTTTGAATCATGAGACCATTAAATAATATTTTAATATGGACAACATGATAGTTTGTACTTGTTTTTGTATCTGTATGTGTGTAAGGCGTGAGGTAGGGATCCAAATATTTTGCAAGCATGTAACTATCAAAGAATAGTTTTCTTCTTATCTGTTATTCAGGTACACAGACGCACACACATTATTCCACATATATTGACCTCTGCATTTTTACTTAAAATTAACTTGTCTGTATTTTTAACTTTAAACATTCAGTAATAGCACACTTGATATCCAATAATGGGAGGGCATAAACTTTTATACATAAACTATGGTAATATGTGTTACTGAGTTCCTTCTCTTAAAATTATCATTCTATGTTAACCTAGATTCAATAATCATTTTTATAAATGTATTTTTTTTTTTTTTTTTTTTTTTTTTTTTTTTTTTTTTGCAGCACCAGGGATTGAACTCACAGCCTTGCGCCTGCCAGGGGAGGCGCTTAAGCCACTGAGCCAAACT
>RJWM01029202.1:0-24710 GCA_004363535.1 Dasyprocta punctata
AAAGAGATATGTTTCTTTAGTGAAGTTTGAATTATAATCACATTTATTATGGGCAGTTTTAGGCATTGTCAGTTTTATTTTCTGTTCTGTATCTTCTACCAGCAATATTCATTATAAATTGAATAAGAGCTGATAATTGTATTTATAGCCCAGCGAGCCTATGAGTTATTGCCTCATATCTATTGGAAGGATTCTCCTACTCGAGCAGTACAGACTGGTGTGAGGATCTGGACTCCAGTGTCAGGTTCCACACCTTCCAGGCTGGTGCCCTTGGTCCTCAGTTTCCTTGTTTTGGAGTGAGCATAACAGCAGTGCCCAACTTCTAGGGTAGGTGTCACTCTGGGGTTTGAACTGGTGAATGCAAAGCAAGCACTTGTCACTTTGTATCCATAAATTCCCCCAATTCTTTATTTTGATGAAGAAGCCAGAGTTGTCGGAGTTTATGTCCGGTGCCCCTGTGTCCCTGAGCATTCACTTTCTCCATTTCATTGTCTGCGTCCATCTCTCCTGGAGGCTTTGGGTTCTGACTTTTGCCTTTGGAAACTTGTTAGAATGCAGCCTGATGCTTCCAGGGTTTCATAGTGTGAGGCCTCTGAGTCTGCATCTTAGCACAGTCGCCAGGTGCCCCGATGCACACTGACGCATAAAGAGACTTAGATCTCTCCACGCAGGTGTCTCCCAAGGGTGGGGAGCAAACGCAGTGCCTGCTAGCCCAGGTGCTCAACATCTGTGCTAACCCTGGGCTGCCCTCTGCCTCAAATCCTCTAATTACTGAGTACCCACAAGGACCAGGGGAATAGGATCACCTTTCTGGGGGTTTTGGGGTCTGAAAACCACCATTTGTGTCAGATGAATAGGTTTGATACTGTCCATAATTTTAATTGGCACTGAATAGAAACAAATCAGTGGTTTTTAGCTTTCTTTCTTTCTTTCTTTTATTTTTTTTGGTACCTGGGATCCAACTCACGATCTCACACTTGCCAAGCAGGCGCTTGTGCTGCTGAGCTAAATCCCTGGCCTGGTTTTTAGCTTTCTAAGGTTAATTTCACTAAATGTCATCATGCCCAACAAGGACTTTGGTTTTATGCCAACAGGAAAGCTCCTGACATGGTAAACAACCAATGGGCCCGTGTCCACACGAGTCTGTCTGACACTGACCCTCCCTGGTCACTATTTGTATGCAGTCAAAATTCATACTGCTCACCTAGGCTAGTGCCTGATCCAGTGACTCACTGAGGAAGCACATGGATTCTTTAGAAAGTAAAGGGTGCAGATAAATACTTGATGTGAAGTGACACTCTTCTGCCCCACACCTACCGTGGACACTGCTGATCTGTTGCTGCCCACTTCCTATGGAGCCAGGGGACCGGATACTCAGCATGGGATCGGGTGCTTTAGAGCCAGATCGGCATTGGTCTGTAGTTAGCGGGGGCCTTGAAGGCTCTTTGAACTTTCCAGACTCACCCAGCAACTACAGAGTTAACCTAAACCGACAGAGGAAGAGCCCGGAAAGATGAGGCGTGGGGAGGGGCTGACAGAGCGTGCTCCAGGACCAGGCTGGTGTTTGTGCTGATTGGGGATCGGTGGATTGTTAAATATTTTTAACATCACCCTGGGGAGCAGTTTAAGAGACTTTCTCAGTACAGTGCTCCAGGCAGTCACTACCAATTGATCACAGTTGGTACTTTAGATAAAGTCTATTTATCAATCCTGGATTAAGGTCTCACCTCCTCCAGGGGTATTTTTTGAGGATTTTGGACTCCTGTGTCCAAAGCTATTCATCTGACACAGACGGTGGCTTTCAGACCCAAAATCCCAGAAAGGTGATCATGTTCCATTGGTCCTTTGTGGGTACTCACTAATTGAGCAGTGTGCTCTGGAGGTTAAAGGACCTCAAAGCTCCAAGTCTGAATCTCTAGTGCTGTAACTTCAAGTACCCTCCCTGGGAAGAAGTGGGGCTGGAGGCTTCAGTTACATTTCCTGATCTAGCCCAGCATGGGAAAGGCAATAATGTGTAAGCCAGATTCTCTTACTGTTGCCAAGGCTCCCCGTGGAATAAAGGCAGCTTGTCCAGACCTGCACTTGGCCTTGGCACCCGCCAGTGTAAAGCCAGGGGCAGTGATGGTTTCTCTGCCACATGTTTTCGTTTTTGTCAAGACCAAGGGACTGGTGCTGCCCAGACGATGGCAAAAGCAGCTTAGCATCAAAATGGCATGACTTGTATTCTTAAAAATAGAGCACTAAGTAAAAATATCTTTGCCATATTAATGTTTTCTCTTTTTGGTAAGTTGCAAAGTGCTCCCTGATCTTAAAACTACTATAATCATGATGTGAACAACTTCAACGTGTGCCAGAGTAGGATTGTTGCAAAGAAGCAGTAGGACTGCTTTTAGGGAAATGGACCAGAGGAAGGAAGCGGTGAGATATGGTCTTAGGAATAAATAACTCTGCATGACCTGGATGGTCTGGAGGGAAGAAGGCAGTTACCTCCCAAGGAGTGCTGGCACTGTTGGAGTGGGATAGGCATGAGTAATTTCTTTCAGCATCATTTTGTTTGCCATGAAAAATTCTTAGAGTTGCTCAACCCCCATTTTACCAGTGAGATCATGAGATTCAAAGGAGTTAACTCATTCATCTGAGATCACAGCCAGCCCAAGACACACTCAGAATCAATAAGTAGAGTCCTAACTGTGTACTCTGTTTACCTTAAACAGTATGCCCATGTAGTTCTTTCATTTGTTAATCATGCAGAGGCACCCTTAGGCAAGCTGATGCATTCCGGTATTGCACAGAGGCCTGGTTGAGGGTGTATAGGTCTACTGGCTCCATATAAAGAGCATTGTTTTGTGCTGTCTTGGGGTCTTTTGTTGATACTTTCTAGGCTGTCTTCACCTTCATCCGTGTCTTACTGTATCTTTCTCAAACAAATCTTCAAAACCTGCTTCCCCACACACTGGGAAAGTATATTAGTAATTTCATTTTACATTACAGTTCTTCCAACTCAGAAGGTGGAAGTCTCACCGATACCTTCTTGGGTGCTTCTCCTGAGACGCCACCTCTTTCACCTCTGCATTGTCTGGGTCCTGTGTCTTTCTTCTGGCCAGCACACTGCTTTAGGAAAAAGTCATCTGCCATCATGGGAAGAGCCGGGCTAACAGTGTGCCTGTGAACTAGGTCTGCCCCATCTCCATGCCTGTGGTAACTTAGTAACTTCAAGAAGAGTGTGAGGCTTCAATGCCTGCAGAGAGCTGCCTTTTGACAAACTCTAGTTTCTTTCTTTTGTTGAGAGGCATGCTCCACTTTCTGTCTTGTGTTGTAGGTAGTTACAGGAATGTTCATGCTCTTGGGTAGGATTCTGAGGTGGGTTTCCTAATCCTGCATTCCCCTATACCAAGCAGAGGCATGCTTCCAGCTCTCTATTAGTGCTTGTGAAGTAGACACTAAAGTAGATCGATCCCTTCTGGCCTGAGGCAGCTGTGAGGTGGCCATGGTCTCTCTTCTGCCTTCTCCTTTGTTCTGCAAGACCAATTTCTGGAGCTCTGGCCTCTGCATTTATGAGGCATCTCTGTAGGTGACCCCTTTGAAGAGGGTCCTTCTCCCAAGAGAGAATCAGACTCGGGAAACTAACTTCAAAACTCATGCAAAATGAGCCAGCACTGGTGCAAGGAGTCCCCAGAGTGGCACCCTTTCCTCTTGGAGTCGTGGTTTTGAGTGACTCTCATTATCTTTTAGCAGTTAGCACTCTCTTGAGTACTTTGTAGCTGAGTTTTGTTGTCAAATTGAGGGTTCTTGTCCCTCTACACACAATTGGCTGAGTGGATGTAGAGGAGGCCAGTGGAGAGGGAAAGAAGAAGCTAGTGAAGTCTCAAGAGTGGAAAGAAAGGACTAGGACCCGGTGGCTGAAGAAGAAAGGGAGAAAAGCCTGGTGGTGCACCCCGCAGCTCAAGAGTTTGCTCTTCCTGACCACAGTTGTCTTCTCGTTGCGTCATTCTGAGCAGGCCCTGATGTCTGTCAGCAAATAGACCCAGCTGATTTCTTCTTTAAATCCACTGGGGTCATGTGGTCGGACTCTTCAGGGCAAGATCACGTTTCTCTTTTTCTTGTCACCAAATTCGCAGGACAAGTCAGGAACGCTAGAAGCCCAGCAGCTGTTGGTTTAACCAGTTATGAGCCCGGATAACACAGGTTGGCACAGGGAATGTTTTTGCCCCCAGAAATATTGACAGTTGCCAGGACATTTCAAGCAGCAAGAAGCAGACTGTTTCTCCATGGCGTGTGAATGACTGTGTGCACGTGTGTGTGTGTGTGTGTGTGTGTGTGTATCTGTGTGTGTGGTCAGTCCTCTAAATAAGTACAGCAATAAGCCCCACTTATGGTGTGTTCTGCAGTGCTTTTGAAAACTCAGGAAAATCCATTTGAATGCAATATTCACTGATAGCCCTGTGGATTTGCCACTAGAGCACAGCACCCGTGTACCCTCGTAGCTTCCCGGAGCCCTTGTTTCTCAGCCTTCCCTGCCTCTCCTCCAGCCACAGCCTGGAAAACAGTGCATGAGGTTGTAATTGCATTTACTGTTCGTTTCCACCTGCGTATTTGCACCAGGCTTTATGAAGCTTGTAAATATGAACTGATTTACCTTTGCATATGCAAGTCAGTCTTACTTTTGTCTAAAGTGGACTTTACGAACCTGCACGAATTAGAATAAACATTGAACCCAGCAATCAGTTCTATATTTAACTCTTAAAAAGCTAGCCTTTCTCCATGCATGTGTTTGTGTGTGTGTCTGTGTATGTGTACCTGTGCGTGTGCACAGAATATTAAGGCAAAGCTAAATTTGAGTGCCGGTGCAATGTGTGAAGCTGGTTCATCCTGTAACAATTTCTGCTCAAGCAGGACCACAGCCAATAGCCGAGCGATCACTCCCTGTCCTGAAAGTCGCTGTTCCTTTACTTTTGAGTGAGAGAGACCAGTACTTACATCCCAGGCTGGCTGTGTAGAACCAAGAAAACAGGGGGCATAGAAGGAACTAGCACCGAGCCAGTGTCTCCCTTCTACTCAGTAAGCACCTTGTCCTTCTGGGGCCTCATCCTGGAATGGACCTTAAGGTTCTGGGGGGCTAAGGCAGGTGTTTTGTGCTATATACCTGACAGTTCTTAGGAAGTCTGGAGCCAAATAATAATAATAAGAATTTACTATAATTGATGAAAGTCTAATGGGCCTTAATTTTATGAGTCCTACTAGATAAAAATTCCTCACAAGTACTGTTGCTTTGGGTCATCACAAGTAAAACCAGCAGCAGAGAGCGGAAAGGTGATGAGAACAGGACCTTCAAACCCAGCTGCTGGGGTTTCTGCCTCAGCTCAGACGCATGAAGAACTGTATGACTTTGGATACGTCACTTAGCCTTTCTGTGATGATCCCTTCACCTGTAAAATGAATGCCTCACGGGAATGAAATGCTTAGAACCATGTCTGGTACACAGCATTCATATTTTATCATCATCACAATTACTGTTTCCAGCTGCGAAAAGAAGTGGACTTGGGCGGCAGAAAGGCTTGGCTTCATCTTGGCTCTGCCGCTTGCCATCCGCTTTGTGATCTCCAACTGCTCACCTTTCCTAAGCTTCTGCCTCCTCATCTGCTATTTAGGGGTGACCTTAGCTCCCGTGTTATAGTAAGATGCTGACTGTAAAGGGCTTTGGTTGTGCTGTCAGGAGAGACATGTTGATCGTTGTTTTCTATCTCAGTACCCTGAGAGCAGTCTTCATCCCTGAACCTCTGGGACCCTGTGCTGAGTGACGTCACCTTTCCTAAGGAGGAGAATGCGTGCCTTCGCAGCCTTTCCCATATGGGAGGGACAGTTATCCCCTCAACCCCAGTCAGAGCACTTAATAGTGTATGCAAAGTCCAGGGACGGAATTAAGTGGGATGATCTGGATTCCCTACAAGGGATTTGGTTGCAGAGTCTGAGCTCCCAGATATTCCATGGCCACAGGCCTGGAATCGGAATGGTTAAGTGACCGTGCGTGCCTGTGGGGTGGCTGCCCACCCTGGTCTTTCCCTGCCATCCTGGTGTTATTTATTTTTTTTATCCTGGTGTTACCAGTTGTGCCATCTTTCCTGTGCTACATGTTCAACTACATGCTTCTTGAGTTTTTGCCTATTTAAGAACAATACTCCCTGCTAGGTCAAAGAAGCAAGGCTGAAAGAACACCTTGGCGTGTGGTGGCACTGAGAAAGGGATCTGGCATCTTGCAGGGCTGAGGCAAAGAGGCTTCCAGGGTTTCCATGAAGGTGGTGACAGTGGAGAAACCACAGCCCAGTGAGATGGAGGACAGTACTACTGGGAAAAGGCACTGGCTCGATACATTTTGGTGAGCTACTAAAAAATATTTAAGTAGAGTAATATAGATTCCCCAGTTTCTCTATTAATACTTATGTGTTAATTTTATAAGCATGTCAAATATGTATGTGTTTTTTAAATAATAAGACAAATCACAGTCAGCTTACACAGGGATTACAGCGTGGCAGGCTTGGTTTCCTGTGTGTTATGTATAGCATGTTCTTTAATTCTAAGGACAGCTCTCTGAGTTGGGAACAACTGTCATTCCCAGAGTTTCCAGACATGAACACTGAGGCACAGACATGCTACCAACTTATCCAAGGTCATATGGTGGCCAATGAGACAGATTCTGTCCATAGACGCAGGCACCAGTGCCTAAGCTCTTACCTGAATTCCACCTACCTTCTGGAGGCACAGAAAGGCTGAGTAACTTGCAAAGTCACAAAGCTACGAAGTCATAGAGGCAAGAGTCACATTCAGCTCTGTTGTGCTCTGGTAGTTGTATGCTTAGTAGGTACTAATGCTTTGTTTCTTTTCCTATTATTTGGAGGATTAGTGTCTTAGCTACTTTTCTCTCATTGCTGAGACAAAATACCTCCAATGCCCAAAATTAAGGAAGGAAAGGTTTATTTAGCTCACAGTGTGTGGAGGTATCAGTTCATACTCTGTTTTTACTCTGGTTCCAAGGTAGAGTGGCACATGGCAGAGGACAACAATTCATGGCGGCAGAAGACAGCAAAAGCAGCAAGAGTGAAAAGGGAGGAACATGGACAGAAGACTCTTTCTGTCCCTTATATTGTATGTAGGTTTTCTTGGGTGGGTGTAGCACTCACACCCATAGTCCCAGCGTTGATCCATGAATCAGTCACGAACTCTAGAAGCCTGCCTTCGTGACTGTATGAGGCTTTGGAGGGACAACCAGACACAAACCATAATAATTAGTAGGAAGAGCCAGTGAGATAAGAAATGGGTCTTTGCTTAGCCAGCTGTAAAGCATGTGCAAGCTGTCATTTGAATTAGCTCTAACAATGAGATGTGAAATGGGGAGAGACTAGTCTTATATCAAGAGGTGCAGAAAAGAGACCCACACACTTGTAGGGAGGAAGCTAAGATCTCAGCTAAATCATCTCAGTAGGGGTGAGAGATCTGAGACACAGGAGAAATCAGGTGAGGCCTTAAAACCAGCACGCCAGAGGGAAACATTGCCCCTCTAGTGCTAAATGACAAATCAACAGACCCAGCCCTGTGTTACCCATGAACATGACTTAAGAGTCCAATGCTAGCAAACTTCAGTATCTCAGACAAACAACATACAACAACGATGCCCATAAAGCAACAGTGTTCTCAGTGAAAACAGCAGAAACTGCTTTTTAGTCAGACACTCTGCCTCCTTTCACTCACTAAACTTTCCTTTCTCCAGGCTGCTCCAGATGCCTTCCCGGGTCATGGCTCTCTTCAGCACCTCTGCAGAGGGTCCTTGATTGCATCTACATATGCAAATCTTCATCTGGAGCTATGTGGCACCTCAGGCAGTAATACGCCCACAGAATTGCACTTACCGTTGATCTGGAAATGCCACAAAGACTGACAGTTCGCTCCCTCCCGGTGTTGTCCCCCCCTCCCAAAATCCTGGCATCTGCCAAAGGCTCAGTTGTTTTCCAGGGGGGCAAAAACGCCTGTCTTCAGCAGACTGATTGTGCATTCCTTTCATCTACGAAGAATCTGATTTAAATATGAATTCATAGAACACAAATATCCAGCACTCAAAAGAATCGTAACTGAGTTATATTTTGTCCAACCACAACAGTTGTCATATCATTCTTCTCTGCTTGGTGATGTCCTGTCAAAAGAAACTAGATGACAATGTTTGGAAAGATAACACCATTAATCATATGAAAGTGATTTATTTTTAATCCACCACACTGCACTGTCCCCTAGTTATTTGCAAATATGTATCAAGGCCAAATGTTGAATATTTGATAATTGGTTTCCTGCATTTCCATTATGTTTTCTTTCCTTTAGAGTTTGATGTGTATGGAAAATTTCTCAAATACTTAGTAAATGAATACTGGACTCAAATATGGACAGTTAAAAAGCAGATCATTAATTTATTTAGCAAATTTTTGAGTGCCTTCACGGTGTCAGGCCTTTTCTGAGGTGTAGCTGTGAACAAGGACAGAACCCCTGCCCTCAATGGCTAGCGAGACAAAGCCAATTAAAGAGCAAGTGAAGACATACACTCACTTCCACATCGTGACAAATTCTAGGAATGAACAAAGTAGGGGTGTTGCAGAAGAAAATCATAGAGTAATTGTGGAGTTCTTCCTCATTATACAAAGGCTTCATTTTGTGGCTGAGAACATAAGTAGGTCCCCAAGGCTGCACCGATAGTTCCTGGCCAACCCCCAGCTGAAGCCAGCTGTTTTTCAGATTATTGACATTGCTGTTAGACATTACAGTGAAATGTATCACACTCACGTGACAAGTTTTCTGAGAGGTTTTTTGTATAGATATGTAAGTATATACAATGAACAGATTCCCAGGAAGGTGCTAGAAAGCCTTCCATACTTCTCGTTGGATTGTCAAGGTTCAGATGCTCTGGAATCATGGAATTCTGGGTCTTTCCAGACACTGACTCAGAATTCTTGTAGTGAAACTCCCTTTCATGTGTTAAATAGAGAAAGCCTCTGAACTCTGCATTCCTTGTCTCTTAGTTTTCATACCCAAATGGCTCACAGCAAGAGGCAATTGGAGGAGAAAGCAGAGCCCAAGAGAGAAGGAAGAAAGAAACAGAGAAAATAGACACAAAGATGGTACCAAGACAAGAAGCATAAAGTTAGGAGAGCAAAGAAGGGATTTGTGCACCATCAGTTTGCTCAGCGTGTGCACTGGCCCAAGGATTATCACCTCAAGCCACTCAAAAAACCCACCTGCTATTGCATTTCCCATTTCTGTATAGTACCCATTTCATGTGGGAACTCCTTAGGTTGGAGCCAAGATATGCTCCACATGGTTTGGTCTCGTCTCAGAGCTGACAGTTTCCAGTAGCTTATTACAAAGCTTGGAGGTGTCATCCCTGAACTTGTGTCAAGTGCCACACACCACTCATCCATCCTATACTATTGTCCTAGTTACTTTTCTCATTGTTGAGACAGAATACTTGACACCCAAAGTTAAAGGGGAAAAGGTTTACTTAGCTCAAAGTTTGTGGAGGTTTGAGTCCATAATTGGCTGGCTCCAAGGCAGGGTGGTGCATAGCAGAGGGGCAACAGTTCATGGTAGTGGAAGGCAGCAAAAGCAATAAGTGAGAGCAAAAGGAAAGACAAGCCTCTTATTGCTCCTTTTATCTTATCCGGACTCCTGGGATTAGAGTGGTGCCAATCCAATCAGTGGACTGATCCAGAAATCACCCACCCTTAATCCCAGCACCCTTAATCTCAGCATTGCACACTCTAGATTCAGCCACCTCTGAAAAACCTGCCCTCCATGACTGCATCAGGCTTTGAGGGGACATCTAGGCACAAACTGTAACAACTATATTGTAGCAGTCCTAATTATGAAGAATAATAATGTCATTCTCTACCTCAAAAATCCTCAGTGGCTCCCTCCTAATTGTTGTAGGAAGAGCAAGCTGAACACAAGTGTTCCAATTTTCTATGGCTATGTAACAAACTCTCCCCCAAACTCAGTCATTTGAAGTAATGATCTATTACTGTCTCTCAAGTTTCTAGGATTGATGAGTTCAACTGGGTGGTTCCTACTTGGCTCCTTCATATGCATGCAGCCAAAAGTGTCATCTGAAAATATCTTCACTCCTGTGTCTGGTGCCTGGACTAGGTTGGCTGGATCAGCTGCCACTGAGCAGGCATCTCTTTACATGATCTCTTCATATGGGTACTTGGGCTTCCTCACAGCATGGTGGTCATCATGTAGGCAGCTCTCTTACATGACCACTGGCTACACCAGAGTTAGTGCTTCAAGAGACAGGAAAAAGAAGTGTCCCTCCTCTTGAGACTTGGTCCCGAAAACCATGTAGTTTCACTTCTGCTATTTCCTATTGTTCTGAGACCAGTCACATTAAAAAAGATATGATGTAGACTCTCACTTCTCAGTGAAATGAATGACAGATAATTTCTGGCCAACTTTATCACAAATATACAGCCTATTCATATGACAGGCCTTATTATATATGAAAAAACAAACATGCACTAATATATGCTTTTTTCTCTTTTTGTGCATGCTACACTTACCAGTTTCTTTAATCTTCAAACCACTCACAGCATTCCCAGTCTCCATATCTAGTCCCAGTTGTCAAAATCCTGCTTAAAACCCTGCCTCCAAGATTTGATTCATTATCTCAGATACATTTGTCCCAGTACAAGGCAGCAAACTGATCTACATTCTTTTTCTGGAAAATACAATCCTATGTATATAAGCCATGACTCTACTCCTTTATTTACCAGCCATATTATACTTATTAACTGTATTGAGCTAAAATGACATTTAATTATAAAACTAACTGAAAAAATGTATAAATTATGGAACAACAGAAAGAGAAAAAATAAGATCATTGGGAGTTCATCTTGGCCACCTTCCTGCTCTTTCTTTCTTTCTTTTTTTCTAATAATACCTGTGTATGTGTGTGGGTAGTCTGCAAACTTGTTTTTTATCCACTTAACACAATGTAATGGGCATTTTCCCCCACATTAGTAAATCTCCTACGTTATCTTCCATCATGGTGGCATCGTATCACATTTTGCAGTCAAGCGAAACACTTAATCATTTTTGTAAAATACAGCTAAGTCGGATCTTCTCTATTCTCTCCTTGTGTGTGTGTGTTTAAATCTAAATGTAAGAATTTGCCTTTTTAAATTGAAAGTTTACTTGTTGCTTTTAAGGTAAATTATTATATTTTCTTGTAATATTTTAAGTAATAGTTTTATCAGTATATCTTTCTCAGATTTATGTAATTTAAAAATTAGTGAGCAAAACAGTCACTGAAGTATAATTTAAAATAGGATAAACCATCCCTCTGGCAACCACCCTCCAAATTTCATTACCTCATTGATCAAACACTGATCAGTTGAGCATTTAAGTTGTACTAATCATCACTTGTTTCTTGTTTCTCCATCTGAACGCAAGAATTTCCAAAAACAAGAAACGATGACTGTCAATCATTCGACAATTTGGATGCGTTCTGTCTGCCACATCCCTTTATATGCCCATCTTATAATTTTATTTCAAAAAGAGATTGAGGTGCTTCAGGGACAACCGGTTCTTTTTGAAACTATGTGTTGTCTTGTTCTATTGTATTCAAAACCAACTGTTTAATTTTCCAAGGATTACATACAATTCATCGGGACATAAATAACAAAATCCATTTTTAAGAATCTAGATGGTTTTTCAGTTCCCCACAATCCTTCAAAGTGTGCCCCCAGAGGCTTGGCATTCTCATCTTCAAATCCTTTAAGTGCAATTCATTGTGGCTCAGTTGGGACAAGCGATTTGGGCTCCCTCAAAGCAGCAATGAACTTTCTTCAATCCCTCATTTATCTCAGATTCCTGAACCTAAAAGAAAAATTTGTTCTAGCTTTGCCTTGTAAAGATTATTTCCCCTGAAAAGGCAGAGGCAAAATACAAGTGGAGTCCATGTGATTTTTCCCTATCTCCTGTTTCTATTATACCATCTGCTTCGAGTAATGGATCCATTTCCTCCCCTTCTAAACTGCTAGAGTGCCTGGTGACCGCGAGGGTCTCCACGGTGACTAACAATGCTTTATTAGAGGTCTATTAGGTGGAACTCTTGGCTGCAAGGGACAGTAATACAACTCAAGCTTTTTAAATCTGAAACATTTTAATAAGAGAAATACATCATAAAATGTTTCAGTGCAGAAGAGTTTCTGACACAGCCAGCCAGAGAGATTCAAATTTGCCACCAGGACTTGGATATTCCTTTCTGTCTTTCTCTTACTCTCACTCTCTCACATTTCTCTCTGATTTCATTCTGAAGTCGTCTCCCTCATTGGAGAAACTCCAGAATGACTCCTTCCATGCCCCAAACTCTCAGAAAAACACATTTTTTTTAACTTGCCAAAGTTCCAGGGTGAGCTCTGTGTGACTTGGTTGGCTGGGATGAGGTCCTGTTCTCATTCCTGAGCCAAAGGCCATGAACACACTGTTCTCTGACTGGCTTGACCTGAGTCAAGTGTTTACCCACGGTGCTGGGCCATAAGCTCTACACAAAGGATAGCAGAAGTCTGGGCTTCCCCATAGGAGCCTGATCCAAGATACAGACTGTCTGTGGGTGAACTACAACCATGGAGAGATGCCGGTCAAAGTAGAAAGAAGAGATGTGATACTCTAATTTCTCTTCTATCCATCAATCTCCCAACATCACCTCTCATTGGATAATCTAGAAGGCAGGCCACAAAAGTTCTGGGAAATGCAGTTTTTAAGGGGAGAGAAAATGAATGTATCTGAAGAGGCAAATAAGTGACACCTCCTTCAGCAAGTTAAAGAGATGGAAGTTGTTTTCATCTGGAAAATGAACACTTATGCCTTAATCCTTTGCTTTAGGGAGATTTAAATCCTATTTGCTTCTGAAGCAAGAGAAATTCATTTTAACTGCTTCTGGTCATACGTGGTAGAGGCTACCAGTGGGCCAGGTGTCCCTGAGGCGGCTGCCTGGCCCGGTGTTGCTGTTTCCGTTCTTAGATAATGAGAAGTTCGGACAGCCCTGGAGGAAAGGCCAACACCACTGGAGTGATGCGGGGCTATTTGCAGTGCTCAGGGCAGGAGCTATTTTCCTTCCAAACCAGAAACACAGACATGCATAGCTTAACAATGCTTTAACTTGCTGAAAGGAGGTGTCACTTATTTGCCTCTTCAGATACATTCATTTTCTCTCCCCTTAAAAACTACATTTCCCAGAATTTTTGTGGCCTGCCTTCTAGAAATACCTCTTAGAAATACCTTGTTATGTAGTTTTGTCTTCGTGCACTAAGAATCATAAAGCAAAGTCGCACAAACCTACTTAGGCCAATTGTTTCCCTTTCTTGATGCAATTTGCAGATGAGATAAACACAGGTGTTTGAGGCTGTGGCAAACATAACAAGGCACACTATTTTATAGTGAACTTTTTTATGAGTGGAAGTATACTCTAAAATATTGACAAAAAATATAGTGTAAGAAATACAGCAGTGGCATAGTCATTTATTATCGTTACCAAGTATATTGGCCTGCACATAATTGTACCTACTGTACTTTCTTATGACTGGCCATGCAGTTGGCTTGTTTATACTAGCATCACCACAAACCTGTGAGCAATGTGTTGTGCTTTACTGTAAGGACAGCTATACCGTGGCAGTGTAGTAGGAACATGTCAACTCCATTATGATCTCATCAGATCTCCCCCTTATGTATGCAGTCTTCACTGACCAGGATACCATTATGCAGTGCATGATTGTGTACCTGGGTAATCTGGTTTTTGAGTTTGAACAGTATGAGTTACATGGCAAGTTCAGATAATGAGGGAGAATTGAGTTATCTGAACCTTTTTCTTTTGGTTTCTGAGTGTTGGATAGCAAGCGTTTGGATGGCGAGAGAGTTCTGTAACTCAATATTTTAATAACTGGTCAACCAACTGGGTATGTCTGAACTGAATATCAGCCCTGGGAGTAATCCTCCCTCCTCTTGGAAGTCTTGGGATAGCATAGCCTCCCTGGAGTATCTACCAGGCCCGAGGATACTCTGCAAAGGCAGTGGCAGTGGGCTCTTCACTGAGTGCATTTTGTGCTTTATAATGAAGTTATGACCTACAATATAGCATCCAAAAACCTATTTCAAGAACACAGAACTGAGCCAAATCTGTGAGCTCCTTTGCCTAGAGAACTTCTGTGTTGCAGACTACAGCATGCTCTTTTGTTTTTGAAATCCCAGGCTCTCTGAAAGGCATGCGTTAGACTAAGGGTGTCCTATACAAGTGGCCAAGGGATGAGGCCAATGAAGAGATGTAACTGGTTTGGTTTGAACTATATTATTCAACACAGACTTTTAAGTTTGACTGTTGCTAAGACTTAAAAATGGAGACATTCTGCATATAAACCAAAATGTCAGGCTTATCCAAGAAAATTGACTGCTCAGTCAATAGTGGTTCCACATTTATAGACCTAACGATGGTGCTGTCTCTTATAGAAGTCATGCATTTCTGGTTACCCACAATTTCTCTCTTTTGTCTTCCCAGCCCACCCTTGAGAGCCAGTTGCCATTTATCATCTGTCGGTAGGCAGATACCACTCATCTGCAAGACCTTCTGGGCCTCTTAGGTCTTTTAAGTTTCTGATTCAGGCTAGATCAGGACTCCTGGACCAGGATGCAGGAGCAGCTAGAGGAAGCAGAGCTAAAATTCACCAAGCATGGAAGAGAACAGGGTTTTTGGTGGTTCCTGTGAGGGGAAGAGTTTGGGACTTCTGTGAGGTGGCTTGTGGATGACTGGGAGACTAGACTGTGTTCTTGGTCATTGCGATAGAAGACCTCTGAACTCAAGCTTGCACTTGCCCCTCAGATGACTAGATTAGCTTAGAACAGGCTACCCGGTTATATTCAGTGGGGATAGAAGACAAAGGGATTTCCTTAAACAACTTTAGAATGTGAAAGAACATTGGTGCTGGTGAGCAACATTGGGAGGGGGACTGATCAGATCACTGCATGGATATCCCTCCCCCACTGGGGAGAGCACTCCGATGAGTACTGATTAGGAGATGCAACGTGTATGGTGGTGTATTGGCTTTGGACGTTTTTGGTTGTATCCTCAGGAACAGTGTTCTCCAATAGGAGAGAAGGAATATGCATGTGTGTGTGTGTGTGTGTGTGTGTGTGTGTATAATGCCACACACACATGTCCAACATTTTCACATGCTCATGGAGGCTGAACAAATCCTGAGACCTACAGTGGGCAGACTGGAGACTCAGGAGAGCCAATGACACAGCTCCAGTCTGAGCCTAAGTCTGAGTATGTCCCAGCTTGAAGAGCACCAGGCAGAGAATGAATTCTCTCTTACTTAGGTTTCATTCCACTCAGGTCTGCGGTGAATTGAATGAGGCCCATCCACACCAGAAAGCACAATTTGCTCTACTCTCTCTGTCTACTGATTTAAATGTCAATCTCATTCAGAAGTAGGCTGGCTGACACACCCAGAACACTTAACTGGACATCCGGACACGCTGCGGCCTGGTCATGTTGACACCTAACACTGGCCAAAGCACCACAGGCGTCATGAACTGAGAACTAGGACGGAGCACTCTTGTTTTGCTCTGTCATTGTGCCACCTCCTCCTCCTTCTTTCTCTTCTTTTCTTTGTGATATTGGGAATTAAACCCAGGGCCTTTGCACTGAACTATATTTCCAATCTTTTTTTTCCCTAAACTTTTTATTTGCCTGAAATGATCTGAGCATCATGTTTTAAAAGTCTCCAGTACAGAACTGGTTTTCCCAAGAGTAGATACTCTTTTTCTAATTTTTTTTTTTTTGGAACAATGGAGGTTAAGAGCAGAAATAGTTATTGAGAGAAAGACAGCTTCTGTCTGAGGGACAGAAGGGGTCCCAAGTGGGTTGCCAAAGACTCTGTCTTTTCTAGTGACTTATAGAGTAAAACCCTGATGGGGAAAACTGGGAACTCGCAAGACAGATGGGCTTGAGGTGGGACAGAACTGTGGTCAACCAATAAGATTAATTGTTTAGGTAAAATTGACCAAATCAAGGACAAACGGGGAAGCGAGTCACGTAGTAAGCGAGCATTCTTACAGATCAGGGGATTGGGATGGTAATTCCTGGCTTCTCAAGGTGGTCCATACCTAATCCCTAATGCTTATACTTAGGGTGTGGTTGCATTTGTTTTGCCTTCTGTCTTGAGATCTGGCTCACAACAAGAGGTGTGTGTCTCTTCCAATGTCACAAGACTTCTGGTCCTCTGTGCGGGTTTCTTTGAGGGCCTAGCCCTGTCTGACTGCCTATAATATTTCTGTCTAACTCAGTTGCCTGTAACATTCCCCGCTCTGAAGAAGTAACCCAAACTGCCTTGAGGAGCAATGGGCAGTGACCGATCTGGCTTCTTCAGGCTGAAAGGTGTTGTAGTTGTTGAACTACAGCCAGGGATACTCTGCAGAGGTTGGTGGAAATCTTCGTTAAGAGTAGATATTCTAATACTCAGTCTTCCATTGCATGGAGACTATCTGGCAGATCATAGAGCTACTGTATGTCTCTGGGTATTGGGTGACATCACTGTGGGATACTGTGACCACTCTAACTGGTTGCCCAGGCTTTCCTTGATCCATGCATTCCATGAAATACCTTCACAGCGCTTTCCTCGATGCCTGAGCCTTATCATGCCACTGTCACTTTTTTATAGTCCATCCAGTTCTTCCCTTTGTCTGAATTGTCCTAGATTCCTTCATTGCCATCTCCACTCTTCACCATTATGGTCTCTGCTCTACTTCCTGATATTCTATTCCCTGCTCCTTTCCAGACTATGCTCATTCTTCTCCTTTCACTAGAGGTGAATTTTTCTCCGCTTCTGCTTCTTTGTCTTCTGTGAAGCTTCCATTTCTGACTTCAAAGTCCACCTTGAATGTACCTTTCTCTAGTCACTTCCAGTGGCAATACTGCCAGTCTCTATCCTAGTACCTTCCCTGAGTCACTATGTACATATCTGTCTTCCTTCCACTAGATCCAGAGTCCCTTAATGGCAATAAAACACACCTTTCAAGAGAATCTGGATTAAAGAAAATGAAATGAATCTTCTAAGAACTACATTGTAAAACCAATTTGAAGGGCTAGAAAAGTCATAGAAAGACAACTTAGATAGAATGATCTCTGGTTCAGAGAGCAACTTGGCAAAGCTATTTTTTAAACCATCCAATCCAGACGTGAGAGAAGTATGTTTATACGGGAGAATTCATTACCCTATTTCATCTTCCTCTTAGCGGCTTTCATCATGAATTAGAATATTTAAGGCTTAGAGAAGTCCTGTAACGATGAACCCTGCTTTACTTTGCTGAATGTAGTATTTTTTGAATTTTTATGTGACTTTATTTTTCATAAACACTATGAAATGATTTTCATATTTTCAATATCTGATGGACCAAAGACATGTTGTACAAATAAGATGGAAAGTTGATCTGTCCTAAAGCTACAAAAAAAATTAGAGGGGCCAGTGCCGTTAGTGTCTACTTAAGGGCCATTTGAAGGGGGCGATGACCTTGCCCGGGGTCTGGGTTGTCCCTGCGGAGAGAGGACACGACACGCTTCCTTGACCTGATACCACCCAATCACTTGAGTTTGACAACTAATTTCTCTTGTTCTCACTTTTTGGTCCCTAAACCACCTACCTGATTACGGTTTGGTTTCTCAAGTGAATTCCTCACATGAAGGAAATAATCTGGTCTGCAGATGGATGTTTAACCCCCTTGCAGCTTTATTACGTGGTAAATTGGCATCCTGGGCTGTACATCAGTCCCCCATGACCTTGATTAGTGTGAATCCATCTCAGAGACACTGATTCAATCCTGGTGGAATAAAACAAAATCATCTTTCAGAACCTGCAAGGCTGTGGAGGATCTCCTGGCACCGTGAGGAATAACAGTGCAATAACCAGCATTTATGCAGCACTGCTTCTGTTATCTGTTACTGTGCAGCAAATCACCATTCAGTGGCTTAAATCAGAAACAATCATTTCATGATTTCCCACTGTTTCTATGGATCAGGAATTTGGGGAGGGCTTGGCTGAACAGTAATGGCTTGGACTGTGGTCAATGATTGCAGCAGGTCAGCTCTCTCTCTCTCTCTCTCTCTCTCTCTCTCTCTCCCCCTCCCTCCCTCCCTGCTTCTTTTTCTGACTTAGAGTCTTTATTTGTTTGCGATGTCACTGTGTGAACTGGTTGGGGCTTCCTTATAACATGCTAGCCCCCACACTCCAAAAATGAGATTACCAGGGAACAGTGTGGAGGCTCTACCAACTTTGCTGGTTTGGATTCAGAGATCACATCGCCATGACTGCCTTTCATTTGTTACAAGTGAGTCACAGGCCACTGATTCAAAGGGAGGAGAAGTAGAACCCATTTCTGGAAGCTTTCAGCCAGTCTTCCCAGTGGCTCCCACATTACCATGCATACTAAGTGTGAAGGGAGAATGTTTCAGGTCATTAATTATGCCTCCCTCTTTAATCCAGTGTATCTTTCACTTGAGCCCAGATGTCTTGCCTTCATAGTATCCTGCCTGCTACCCACCTCCTCTGGTTCAGATAACAAGGTATGAGTTACCAGTTTATGAAACTAGAAAGCAGAGGCCCCAAATTCTTATGTTTTTTGAGTTTATGGGTTGTTTGTTGACTAAATGAAAATGTCGTAGTGAGACTGACAATGTTGGCACTTTGTCTAGGTGTCCATGGATCCCTGGTCTTCTGTTTTATGTACCTCCCCTTATATGTTCCTGAATTCTCGCTCATTGGCACTTGTGGCCTGCCCTTGGGTAACTGGAGCCCACTCTGCCCAATCATCTGGGAAGGTAGTTCTTCCCACTGATCCTCAGCCCATGCCCAAGTGTGGTCCAGGTACCCATCCTCTGGCTGGGGTGCCCTGAGGATTACATACTCCTGAGCATCCTTATGTCAGGTGGAGCTGCCTTCTGGGGACTCTTTGTGAAGTCACGCCTTTGCTTGATTCTCCCCTCCCTCCTCCTGCTCCCTCGGCTCCCTTGTGAGTTGCTCTGAATCTGCTACCATGGAGCCTGAGCTAGGACACCAAGGCAGGGAAACAGGAAGAGGAAGCAGCTGATAGATATTCTTCCGGACAAGCTCTATCTTTTGGCAAATCAGAATTGAGCCAGGCTGGCCTTCCCCCATCCTTCAGAGAGTAGACCCTCTTTGTTGGAAGTGACAGCAGCTGGCCAGACACCTGTCAGTCGCAAGTGCACGGGTCTAGACTGGGGTTCTCTCCTCAACTCTCTGTCTACCACCTTCTGTGGACATAGCATCAGCCTCTTGGTGTGGAGGTAATGCCCAGGATACTTAAAGGGGTGATCATGGTCTAAGGGAGTGTCTTCCCATCTCCCACACCCTCTCTCTGCCTGAACTGAGAGACAACTCATTCAAAACCTGCCCTCAATCTGGGGCAGACTGGAACACATTGAAATGAGAGTTAGAATCCTTGAGGTCTAATCCTGGCTCAACCGATTTCTCATCTACATTATAGTCTCCGAGATCTCTCCAGTTTTACACATCTGTGATTTCCTAGGACAAGTTCGGTGCCTCCGGAGAGCTTATCATCTTGTTAGAGAGGCACGACACAATTACATGCTTGTATATGACAGGCTGCAGCACAAAGCTGAAATCAGTCCAATTAAGAGGAAAAAACAGCGCAGCAAACAAGTATAGCCTCTGATTAGTATATCTGTGGAACAGACTCTTGAGGAAAAGGCTGGAGGAAGAATTCGAGAAGAGTCTCAGAGAATGACTACTGCTTGGGTGGGGAATGGAAAAAGCCACCATAGTCTTATGCCAGTAATTGTTACCTGAGTGTGAAATGAGGGTAGAGGCAAGGGAGAGTAGGGAATGGAGTCTGGGTTATCATTTAATTGCTATTCTAACTCTAAGTGAATACACCACCACACGTTGCTCCAGTTACAATACACTCGTTATTTACGGTGCTGTATTTCTATTCTCCAAGGTTTAACACACATCATTGGAATTCTGACATTCAGAACTGGCTTGCCTGACCCCCTAAATTTTAATTAACGTAATAATGTTACTAACAGAAGCTGTAATTTATCTTTTCCTTGTGTTCACAAAGAAGAAAAAGGCAGCTTTGGACAAGTTTATTTTCCTGATACTTATTCCTTGTTTGTGATTTTGGGGGTGAAGGTGGGGTGGAGGAGGCCTGGGTCTGGGCGGTCCAGACCTTGCTGCCCCTGTTCTGTGGTCTCTGCAGGGCAAGAGGGTCTTCTTCTGGCTGTGCACAATAGCTGTGCTGCTGCTGAGCTCCGAGTGAGTTGAATTTTGACATTCAGAAGCAGCTCCTGAGCTAAAGGGCAAGTCCTTCTAGCAAAGCCCTTTTGGCATAAGACAGTGTGTGTGTGTGTGTGTGTGTGTGTGTGTGTGTGTGGGCGAGCGTGCACTTCCAGCACTGGAAGGAATAAGCAATCAGTAATTTAGGTGAGAACTTTCCATGCAATTAACTTCCTCCAGACTAATGCTGGTGCTGACGGAAACCGCTGGGCCAGTCTGCTTAGTAAATATCCATCCCCAGATGTAGAGCAATTCAATGGAAAATAATTATATGGGGTCAATTAAACAGAAAGTCGGACCTCCTCCAGTTAACCTATTTGAATCTTTTATTTCCATGAGCCAGGTTTGCTCAGGATTTAAAGTGCTTGATCTCTGGAAAAGGGAAACCTCTGGGGATACCACTGAGTGTGGCTGTTGCTGGGGAGGGTGGCTGTTGCTGGGGAGGGTGGCTGCTGCTGCCTGGCAGGCACCCTCAGGCTGGCCTCTCAGGATCCTGAGCTAGAGTGCTGGTGGCACCACCTGGTGACCCCATGATCTTAGGCAAGGTACTGAACACATTACTTTTCATTGTGGGCCCACTTATATCCCAGCATTAATTGAGAAAATGCTGGTAAAACTCTTAAAAAGGGACTTGGGATATAAATAAACGCTCCATAAGTAGAGACTTTTGTTATTATGATAGTGGTTATCAGCAGAAAAAGGGAGCATTATTACATCTGTGCCACCTATAATAGTCCAGTAGAAAATCTCTATAAAGGAGAGCTTGCAGATGAAAAGTTAATTATGCTAGGCTCCAGACATGCAGAATTTAAACCAACGTGTGAGTTTATGAAACAGGACAATTGAGGGTGACAGAAGCACTGGACAACAGCAGGATCACCAAAATCTAACGGACCTTGAAGACAACTTGGCTGGGCCCTTAGTACTATTTGTGGATCGCTTGTCACAAAGGCAGGGTGCGCTGGTGAAAACAAAGCATAAGGACCACTGTCAGGTTGTAAACGAGTCGGAAGTGAAGTGACATCACGTCTGAAATAGTAAGACAAATCAGAAAGAAGGGGGATCCAACTGACAAGAATTCAATTTTTCATGCAATCATAGTATTTACTGAGAACTCACAACTTGGTGGAGGTGTTTCTAAATGCCTTATGTAGATTCCTTACTGAATCCTTACCACAACCTACACAGCTGGTTCCACGATCATCTCAGCTTTAGTGATGCATCCCTTCAGGGGCACATCTGCTGCAGACAGGGAAGGTCACCCAGCTCTTAAAGGAGCTCCTTCATGGTGTGGGAGAGCATAGATTCATGGACTATCAGACAGCTGGGAAGGGCTTACTACAATCCTTGCAGAATTTAGCTTTCTCTGTACTTAGGCATTCACTGAATGACTGTTCAGATAGGGTCTTGTAGTCTGTGCCAGGAACTGGGTGTGGTGTTGAAGGTATAATAGCAAACAAAAATAGACATACCGAGTTTGGAGGGGAGATGGAGCAGACATACTTTTCCTTATTCACCTTGCCATGCTACAACAATAGTATCAACAACACCTGGACATTGTATATCAAATAAAGATAAAACTCTGAAAGGTAAAAAGAAAGAAGATTGGCTACAGAGTTTAGGACCCGTGGAGTGATACGCAGTGAGTTTCCTGGATTTTCTTTTTGTTTCATTATCTTAGACTTGGACATGGAGAAGTCAGCAATTGAGAGACACCAATAGGCATGGACAATAAAAGTCCTGCTATCTCTAGCTCAAGGACTAGCAAGCCACAGATAATAAGGGCTCTACTCCAGCCAAGCACCACAGCAAAGCCTGGATGTGGCCTTCCTAACCCACACCTGCAAAGGTTGCCAGGGGCTGAGACTTTCCCACACCTTCAGTTGTAACAAGGGCAGCCCAGGAAGATGCCAGAGAATATCCTCTGCCCTTGTGGGTTGGGGTTGAAATAGACACAGCAGACGGGGAGGACTTTCCACTCCAGTGGTCAGGAGCCACATCCTCCTCCACCCTTTTGCATAAGTGAAGGCTACACAAGAAGCCGTAACAGGGACACATTCCAGCCAGGGAGGTATCAGATTGGTGGGGACAGAAAGCACCCATCTTCTCCCAATTTTTTAGTTTTTATTTTTGTAATATTGGGAATGAACACATAGCCTTTGAACTGGGCTGCACCTTTTTTTCCTACATTGTTCTGTTTTTTAAAATTTATCTTACTGGTACATTTTTGATATACATAATGATCACATTCATTATAGGAAATTTTTACCTGTACATAATATATCTTGATTCCTCTCAGTCCTTTCTTATACATTTATTTGTGTTTTGAGACAAGGTCGTGCTAAATAACTAAGTTTCCCTGGGCTAGGCTTGAACTTGTGATCCTCCTACCTCAGCCTTTTAGAGTGCTGGGGGTTATAGGCGTGTGCCACCATGGCCACTTGAACTTCCACCTGCGCTCAGCAGAACGTGTCTCTGCCCAGCACCACCTTCCCAGGGCCCATGGAGGCCCAGAAGGCAATGTGGACTCATACTCCCATCTAGCAGGAGCAAACTGGCACCACCCATGCCTTGCCAGGGGGACAGCAGAAACCCACTAAGACAGAGGGACCATATGAGGTACAGAAGCTTGTAATACAGTACCCCAACTACCCAGGTTTCAACTAAAACCATGTGTCATGCCAAGAACCATCAAGATCTCAACCTGAGTGTAAAAAAGACAATTTATAGATGCCAGCAGTGAGAGGACAAGAATGTTCAAATTTCTGGTAAAGATATTAAAGCAGTTATTTAAAAAATACTTCAATGAATAATTAAAAATATGCTTAAGACAAGTGAAAATATAGAAAGCTCCAGCAAGAAATGTGAGACATAAATAAGAACTGAATGGAGATTGTACTACTGAAACACTCAAGAACTAAAAATGAAAATCTCAAAGGATAGATTTGACAGCAAAATAGAGAGGACAGAAGGCAGAAAAAGGACAGCTAGAAAAGTACTAAAAATACGAAAAAAAAAAAAAAAAGACTGAAAATCTCCCAAGTCTGGCAAAGATGTACCTAAAATAATGTGATAATGATTTCATATGATGGGTATTTAATTATGGAGGTATATATTATTTCACAATTACATCAAATAATCCAAGTGTATACCTTAAATATATACAATCTTGTCAAATACAACTCAAAGATTAACAAAAAAGAAAAAAACCCTGAAAAATAAACCTATGTATACTCAAGAAGTTGCACAAATTCTAGAAAGATTAAACCCAAAGATATCTACAAGATGACTCATCACCATCAAATTTCTGAAAATGGAACACAAAAAATCTGGAAAACAGCAAGAAAAAAATAGCATTATTTATGGGGGAGACTTGATTCAAATGGCAATGGATTTCTTATCCGAAACCATGGAGCTCATAAAGTAGTAGAATGACACTTTTCAAACAATACAAGTTAAGAAATCTTAACCCTAAATTCTATAGCCAGTGAAAATATTCTTTAGGAATGAAGGTGTAACTAATTTATTCAAAAATAAAGAGAAACTAACAAGATTTGTCACCAGCAGACCTACTCTAAATGAATAGCTGTAGGAAATACTCCTAAAAGAAAAGACAAGAAAAAAAGGAAAATGATAAAAAGAAGAGGTGTTAGAACACCAGGAAGGGAGAAAAAACATGATATATAAAAATACAGATAAGTAAAATACACTTTCTTTTTTTTCTTGAGTTTTCTAATTTTGTTTGATGATTGAAGCAAAAATTGTTATATTGCTTCATTGTGTACATGGAAAATATTTTTGGCAATCATACTATAAGTGGGGGAAGGCAAAGGGATATAAATAAAAGTAAACTTTTTATGATTCATACTGGAAAAATGAAGTCAGCAGACTGTGATAGAGTATTATAAATTTTATATAACATGTAGATGAGTAGCCATTTAAAAAGTTATGTAAGAAAACATATGAATACTATAGATAAATCCGAATGGAATTTTAAAAATGCTTTTAACACATAGGAAGGCAGGAAAAAACTCCCGAAAAATGAAGAACACAGACAGCAAAAAATAAAATGATAGATTTAAGCTTTAACATATCACTAATAATACTAACTGTAAATGGTCTAAATATGCAGGTTAAAAATGATTGGCAAAGTGTATTAGCAGAAATGTTCCAACTCTGCTATCTAAAAATAACACATTTTATGTACAACTGTGAAAGAATGGGAAAAGATATCTCACGCAAACATTCATCAGAAGAGAACAGGGGTAGCAGACTTTAGAACAAAACCAATGATAAGCAATGGACACTTAT